>PVKB01000759.1:195073-227799 GCA_004027205.1 Ctenodactylus gundi | reverse complement strand
ATGAATAAATGACAAAAAAGATGAGAATGTAGATATTTTAATTCATTATTCATTTGGTTCTTTGTACACCTTACACATTGTAATTTTTATTATGTAAAAAAGCTATAATTATCCATCTATTGAAGCTTTTTCCTCAGGTTGTATAGAAGATGCCATTTTCCCACTTCAGAGTTCACTGCATTCAATTGAAGTAGGGTCCTGAGTTATTGCCTAACTGGGAGGTTAGCTATAGGGAAGGGTATTTCTTGAATCTACAAATGAAAAGATAGATGTCTCACTCACCAGGATTACTTTCACAAGTAAAATACATTAGCAAATCTACTTTGTATAAGATAGGAAATACATATATATATATGGTTTGGGAGAGAAAGTTTTTGATATTTGCCATTTCCCTTAAGTACAAATTTTTATTCTTCTCTTCCCACATACTAGGTCAGTATATGTTTTATACCCTATTCTTCTATCACACAAAAAAGAGAAGAAATATTGCAGTGAATGAAGATTCCTCTGCATTTTAGCACTGCTTTTTCTACTGTAGCTGGCTTTTGAATGAGGATGACAATGGAAGAGATGAAGAATGAAGCTGAGACCACTTCCATGGTTTCTATGCCCCTCTATGCAGTTATGTATCCTGTGTTTAATGAGGTAAGTAGGTAAAATTTTTCCTATGCTCTCTACAATTACTTAATTTATGTTTCATTTATTTGTGTGTTCTTTCATATAACAAATATATAAATGAACTACATTCGAATTTTAAGCATGTTATCAATGTATAAAATAGTGAAAACAAAACCAGATACACCAAGCTATGGCAGTTACACTATTGCATAAAAGAATTATGAGAATTATAAGACAATAATATAAATAAAATTCCAATACGGGCTGTGATAAGTACATTAAGGATAAGGAAAAAAATGTAAAGTGGGCCCTATTTTATGGGTCAGAACACATATGCCAGGATCTGAAAGAAATGAGAGTTAAGTTGAAGAGTGAAGAAGATAAGTACAGTCTGTAAGGTGTGATTGAAGAAAATAAGATGAATGTTTAAATTTTTAAAATTTTCTGTAGTATAAGACACGTTGCCATTGATAAGCCTTAACACTCACCCTTGTTCTGTGTACACATGTCCTACCATTCTTGCCATTTCTGAGGCAATTCTGTAAGTCCTTTTATATGGTTGTGCTGTCAGGGCTGCCTCCAGGTCCTGAATGTATTCAAAACATTCACCTTTCATGTTCATGTTGACTTTGGGGAAGAGACAAAGTCTTATGGTCCCAGGTCTGATGAGTAAGGTTGATGAGAAGACATTGTAATGTTTATTGAGCTTTACTGGTTGTTACCAGCAGCATTGTTCATGTGATTATTGATCTCACATTGTAAAGATGCTCACAAAGCAGGCTTCCAGAAAATGACAAAAACAGTAAAGATAGCTTTCTAAAGAAGGGTGTAGTACTTTGAGGAGGATTAATAGCATTGTGTCTTTTACTGTAATTAATTTTTTTCTAGTTTAAATATTCACCTTATATTTTGATCATCCTTTGTAGATAGTGAGGATAGCAGGCATAAAGCTCCTTTAATAAGTTCTTTTCACAAGTCATAAAACACTGGTTATTGAAAAATAACTTTTATTGAACTGATTATTGAAAAATAACTTTTGCATTAGGAGAAGAGGAATTATCTTGGGTTTAATGTTGATGCATTTTTTGTTTTTTCTTTCAAATTAATATCAGTCTATTAATGTATATATGTATGTCATGTACTGATGCATGTATATATATGTAGAGAATTGTAGAGTTGAATGTTTCTCAGAGATTAGTAAATCTCCCTCTTTCTAATGTGAACTGAGGCCCTCAAGTGTGAAGTTATTTTCTTTAAATAGTTTGAGACTAAAATCAAATTTAGATGTCCTGGCTCTGGCTCCATATTCAGTTTCTTCAGCTTTTTAAAAAAAAATTAATAATTCCTTTTTTGCTACTCTATTAAATTTAGCCTTCAAAACTGTTAATCTTGTTGTTACGGTTGGAAGCCATCATGATTACCAGTTTCTTTCAGTCCTTTTTATTTTTGCTACAGCATGTGAGTCCACCCTGCAGCCAACCTTTTCATGACCTTGATTTTTCTAATGTTATAATGAAAAAAAAGTTTTACGATAAACAGCAGTTTATTGACTAAAACAAAAATGAAACGAAAGACTTCTGGCTAAGAAGCCAAGAGGGAACCTAATCAGGTGTCCCTTGGAGAGTAAAGAGAGGGAACAAAAAAGCTCTTGGCCAGGAAGTCAGGAGATACTCAAGTATAATGAAAACATTTTTAAAGGAAAGTATATTACTAACATGTGTACCATCTACATTCTGCATCTTATATGCAGTCTAAGACAGTTCCCCTTCACTCAAAATAACAAGGTCCCACTGGGCTCCCTTGGCACCAACCTGTGATCCCTATGTTCAAGGAGGCTAAGAAAGGAGGATACTGAGTTCCAGCCCACCCTGAGTGATCTAGCAGTACTGTATCTCAAAGTTAAGAATAACAAAAGGTCAGGGATGTAGCCCAGTGTGAAAGCCCTGGACTCTTCCCTTCCCTGCCACCAAACAAAATAAACAAAATGACAGTAACCACAAAAAAAGCAACAGGTGTCAGACTGCATATTGGATACATGTGTTGCCTCTTAGAGTCAGATTTTCAGTTTCAAGCCAGTTTTTTTCCTACATTAATTGGACTTGATTGCAGTTGATACATTTTATGATCTTAAATCTAGGGAACAGTAGGTGGTGACACCATTATCGTCTTCTACAAGAAAACTGCAGATTTAATTGCCAAATTAGACATAGATTTTGAAACTTCAAATACTGTCTATCTGAAATATTGTTAAGTTCAGCACAACCATAAAGAAATAAAACAGTGGCTTTAGTGAAAGTTTTTCTTCTTATTATAAGATTCTACGAGCAAGTGTTCTAAGGCTAGTCATGTCATGACTCAGTATCATCTGTAGCTCAGTTTCTTTTTTTGTACTCCACCATCCACTGTCATTATGACTATCATTATTATTAATGAGACAGGGTATTGTTCTGTAGGCCAGGCTTCACCTCACTGTGGAGCCCAATGTGGCTTTGAACTCAAGCCAATCTTTCTGCCTCAGCATCCTGAGTGTGCGCCATCTTACATGGTGCTGGGGAATACAATCCAGGGCCATCTGCTTGCTAGGCAAGTGCTTTAAATGCTGAGCTAGCTACACCTCCATCCTTTCTACCATCTAATACTAAGGGCTGCATACTCCGTAAACATGGAGTAGGATGTGAATTCTTGCATGTAGCTTAGTCCACTTCCATGAAGCAGCCCTTTTGGAAAACCTGCAGAAGACTTCATTTACATTACATGTTGAACTTAATCTTATGCCCACATGTCACTGCAGAAGAGGTTAGGAAAATTAGTAGTTTTATTAGTAATCAGAAAGCATCTTTTGAAATACAATCTCTATTACTATGATAGCATTAGAGGTGTGCTTAGGGCTAGCAATCCCTGTTTTTGGCAGCTGTCACCAACATACCAGTAATTAATTCCACCATGTTTTTTGTTCTAATACCTTTGTAATTTCAGGTAGCAATTATTATAAACAAGCACTTCATTTCTGTTCAGTGAATCCAGCCATATATTTGTTGAGCGCTTTGGTAGCATCTGTAGATACAGAGAAGGCAATATACCTCTCCTAAGGAATCTGTTAGTGAACACAGATATTTAGGGGAATAATTAATTTATCTTTTTACCTGGAATGAGATAAGGAAACAGTCACTGAAAGCTAGTAAGTAATCCGCGCTGTTAACAATGACAGTTTGAATTTCTCGAGTATTCCAAGTACATAGTTCTACCTAGAGATACTTCATCTTTTCATATCTGCATACCTAATTTGATAGGCTGTTGGCCAGTTGTTTGGAAGAATTGTTTGTATTCATCTAGTATTTTGAGTCCTGAGGGAAAAAAAATTACACTACAGAGCTTCTGTTTGATCCTCTGAATGCTTTTGTTCTAGCTGATTAGCTCTTCTAGTTGTTATGTATGAAAAGTAGCTGTTTAAATCTTGACTTTACAGAAAAAACATGTGGAACGTGGGGTAATAGAGTAAATGAACTGTTGGCATTAGTGCTGATAAAAGTTTACTGATTCATGGATTAAGAAATTAACTTAAGAAGTAGCTATGAATGAGCTAGTATTTTTTTAACTATAAATACATAAAGGTAGTAATTTTCTCCAGATGACATCTGAAAACATACGGTGCTTGATGAGACAAGAAGTAGAATGCATTGCCAAATGACTCCTACTATGGTTGGTCCAAGAAATAATTGTTAGAAGTAAAATTTGAAAATGAAGTGGCTGGCTGTGGCAGACTGACTGAGAAATACTATAGCAAATTCATGAGGCCTAAATCTCAAATTGGATTTGCTAATGTAAGATAGTATCAAGTTCCTGAAAAAAAAATGTGTTGAATGTTCGGATGTGTGGTCAAAACTACAAAGTTTTAGGAATAGTGATGTTAATAGGCTTTCCCTTGATGGGTAAGATCTAGGGCTTGATTGTGCTTTCCAACATAAGTGTTAGGTTAAAAGTATTTTAGTCAATGCTAACATTATTTTCTGGCATTCTGATAATGTTTACTAACATAAAATACCTAATGAATTAAGCATTCATATTTAACTTGTAGTTCAACTGTGAATTTTTCTGTAAGTCTACTAATAAAGTATAGTTTAGATTGGCTCTGCTTTTCTATACTATGCTAATTTAAAGATTAAAAAAGGTTCACATTAACCTACCAGAAAATAGCGTAGTAGAAACGAATATTTTACTCTGAAACCTAAATTATTTACTCTTATCCATGGTATAGCAAAACAGGTTAAAAAAAGAAAGAAAGAAATTTATTTATTGTCATTGTAACATTTGATCTATAGTAGCTACAGTGGTAGTCTAGAAAATCCTGTTAACAGACTTTTATCTAGTGGGACACCACTATGTCTGAAGAAATTTGAGTACTATTACTTCAGCTTACTAGGCAAAGTTATTTATGGTATTCTGGGAGCCTGATGCTTGCTAGACTTGATAAAGCTACTCTGAGACAGCTGAGAAGGAACACATTTCTTGTTCAATCAGCTGCTGAGGAGTTCAGAGTCCAGGTATATTGCGTGTGTTATAAATATACTTGGGAAGAGGCCTCCTTGTTGCATAATGGAATAATTGTTTTCTAGAAACGTCATGCCAAATCTTAGATCAGGTTCTCATGTCTTATTTCTTACTGATCCTTTGGATATAGAGGAGAGATGCAGTCTACTTCTTCCTTACTGGAAAAAACAGGCCCTTTGTCTTCTTTTCCTATAACCTCTTAGTAGAATTGTTTTAGAATGAGTTAAAATTTCTGAAGCAGTACATTGTCATATTTTAGTAAAAAAGCATTTTAAAACTAAATGTGACTTTAAGTCGTCAAATGTTTGTATTTTGAATTTACTAATAAATCACACAAAATATTCCTGAATATATAATAGACATCTGAGTTAGCTTGTTTTGGTCACATGTGTAACTCTTAATTTTTTCTTAGTAAAGTAAAACATGAAACTTTACCTGCCTCATATCTTTTTCCACTCTAGGGAAAAAAGTCGAGACTTTTACCGTGGTGAACATCCTTTCTCCACAGTGAAGGCTTGTATTTTACCTTCAGTCCCTTCACCCAGAGGTGGTCCTGGTTAATATTTGGGGTTTAAATTCTTATCCTAGCACATACCAAGTTATATAATCTTATAAAAATCAGCATAAATAATATGCTCCATTCTTATAGCAACCTGTGAAGTAAATGAGTTACTGTATAGAAAATGTTTAGAATTGTAACCAGCATGTAGTCAGTTATGAAGGAATTTTTTGGTATTTATCAGACAAAATTGCAGTCATCTTGTGGCATTCAATGTTTTAGTAAAATATTTTTGTATTAGTTCAGTGTCTCTCCCTACCTTTTCACCAGTGTGGTGACCGCAGGAGCTAATTCTTTTAGTGTTTATAGAATTTAATATGTACAAGACAGCTTGTTGCGTTAATTTTCTCTGTGGCAGTTCAAAAGGTAGTAGGTGACTTCTTGGATTCATCTGTCCCTGTTCTTATGACATGCTTATTTTTTCCCTCAGTGATCTCATTTTCTTGTGATTCATGAGCGATGTACCTGGAGTTTTTAATTCTTGTTACTTAGCTTGTCTTCCTTGTAAAAGGTAGGACCAGTAATTTTGGGGTAGGTGTAGGGAGAGAGAGGAGTGTCAACATAGGAATATAAAATCTTGTCTGATTTTGAGGAAGCAAATTTGTAGGGAGTATGGAGCCAATTAACCTAATTATTTTGACCTTTTACAAAAACAGCTTTCACAAGATTTTATGTAACACTTTTTAAAACTTGAGCAATCAAAGGACTAATTGGATTTTTTTCTTTATGAGAAAAGTAGCTTGATGCGAGAAGAATGTAGGCGTAAACTGATACATCCTTCTAGAGGGAGCAGTGTAATAAATGAGCTTTCTGTGGAATTGAAATTATATGTAAGTTTTTACAATATTTTTTAATAAATGAGTATAAATTTATCATAATTAAAAGTAACTGTTCTCAGAAAATACCAAGAATAAGTTGCAGAAGGAGCCTATAAAACAAAGTATGCAAAGTGTGTTTTCATAGTGATGTGGAGGTATCAGCCTAATCTTTCCCTCCAAATATGTGTCTGCAGTTTACCTTCTACACTCTGTAAGTGCCGTGAGATGTTATGTACCCTTTTATCTCCATTCTGGTTTTCTTGTTTTTCCTCACTCTTACTGGTAACTTGAAGTCCCATATGACAGAGACCTTTCTCTCTTCTGGTATCCATTAATACAATAATCAGTTGAATATTCTTCCTCCCTTTGACACAAAGTGTCTGTGTTACCTACTTACCAAGTAGATTTGCATTCTTTGTGCTAGGGTTCTTTCAAGGTGACTGTACCTTGTTGTTATCTCATCAAATCAAAAAGTTAAATTCAGTGAAAGTATTGGGAAAAGAATGGCTTTTTGTTTTTCTAAACTTAAACTCATCATGTCTTTATATGTTAGAAACTCTGAAGAAACTCCTAAGTGGAATGATCTTAAGAGGCTAGGCCACTTTAAGAATCAGTTGAAATATCATCTTCGTAAAGATGTTCTTTTCAGCTTCACCTGAAGATCCTATCACTTTTCATGTAGCTACTTCACTTAAATTGATCTTTTGAGTTAAAGGACTATTCTCTTGTTGTTTTGTATTGCTTGACGTTGACCCCTAACACATAGTAAAAACTGGTTCTTAGACAACTGATAGTTGAAACGATTCAATGATAAGGTAAAGTCCAGTATAGAAAGTGAGTGCAGGCAATTGGGGTGGCATTAGTGGCTTTGTTAGGTGTCAGCCTAGTCATTCTACTCGATTCTGTAGCCAAGCAGATTTAGTATGAGTCTTCTGTTCTTTACTTATTAGTTGTTTAACATTGAATAAATTTCTGAGCTGATTTTCTGCCCTTACCAGTGAATATGATGATAGTTCAGATTGTGAGGACTAGCAGTGTTCTGTATAGAGATACTCTGGTAAGTCTGGAATACATGCTTAATAAATGGTAACAGTTACTAAGATGTTATTAGAAACATGATAACTGTCAAGAGAGAGGCAGTAGTAAGGGGAACATGATTTTGTTAAATATCATAAGTAAGAGGCCTAAAAGAAACACTTTTTATTATAGTAGCTAATGTGTTACTACCTAAGTAGTACCAGCTTTAATTATGCAATTAAGGACAATTCAGATAAATTTATAGATGAGAGATTGATTTTAATTCAAACAGTAGGTACATGCCTGTAATCCCGGTATTGTCCTACATAGTGTGGATGCAGTATGAGCTCAAAAGTCTATTGATGATAGGACACATGAGTATATAGTACAACCCAAGGGACCTGGTAGCTTACAGGCTTTTGTTTAGTGAAATGTATCTGACTTTGTGACTGTCCTTTTTTTGTTAGGTACATGCATGTAAACTTAATCTAGACATATATAAATGTTGATATCTATCTCAAATAATTTTCTTAGCTCTTCGTTAGCGTTTCCAGTCCTGTTTCACTTGGTTAACCCTTTGACATACCAGGCAGGGCAGTCAGATGAGTTAGTAATGCTGATACATGAAAGTAGACATCTGACTCAGACCTCTGACTTGTTGGAAGAGGTCACTGTGGTGATGAACCCAAATAAGGAAAAGGTTTCCTATCAGGGGGAAACATTCATCCTGCCTTGTCTGCCACTACGTCCTTTGCAGAACATCTATTTAAGTTTTGGTGATCTGTCTTGTTTTAATATTAAATGGTATTTGTTATACTTATGTAGAAATAGAAAAAAAAATCTTTAATTTTGGGAAACATCTTTGTAAAATTTAAAAGTACTTCTAGTTAACTGTCTTCTCATAATCGGCTTATTTGGCCAGTTCTGGTTTCCCTTGTATCTACTGAGGCACTGCGATTTTATAAGCTTTGTAGAAACAGTTAAATACTACACAAAGTGGTCCATTGTTTTTTGACTGGGAAATTACTTTTGGAGGATTTTGCTTCTGCTCTGTGCTTATGGTGAATAATTTGTAGGAAGATAGGATTCATTGGCATTTTTATCTTGCTTAGGAAATAAATTGATGTAATAAACTTCTTTTAGATCTCTGTATACATATATGTCACTGATTATTGGATAATATTGTGTGTATTCGTAAAGTTGTTGGCTTGTTTTTTGTTTTGGTTTGTTTTTGAGACAGGGTCTCGCTGTAGCTCAGGCTGGTCCTAAACTCAGTATGGAGCCCAGGCTGGCCTTGGACCCACAGCAATCCTCCTACCTCAGCCTCACAAGTGCTTGGATTACAGGCATGCGTCACCATGCTCAGTTTATGTGGTTCTGGGGAATCGAACCCAGGGCCTCACGCTTGCAAAGAAAGCACTTTCAACCTCTGTGCCGTTCCTCCACTCTCCATAAAGCTTTTTAAAACATATTCACTTGCATCAAAGTCTAAAGATTTCATTATTTTGCAACATTTAGTATTTTCCCAAGATAAATTGTATATACAGTTGAGTTTTATGACATTTATATTTTACTGAAGCTGGTTATTTTAAACTTGATAGTTATTCAGCAATGGATTTACTTCTATGAAACTCATTTGCCTTTTTGGTTCCCTGAAAAATACAAAAGAACATTTAGTTTTTGAAATTAGAAACTTCACACATTTGATATAAAAAATTGATAGTGTGTTCATACAGCTTTTGATTTTAAACAATGATTTGTTAATACTGATGGATTAAAGGGTAGCTTTAAGTGCTGCTCAATTCCTAGTGACTTAATATTCAATTTGAGTCTCAAACCTTTTATCAGTCTGTTTACTCATGGATACAATAGACTACTCTCAATTTAATCCTTGACCAAAAGATGGAAAGCAATTAAGAAGCAAAGTGGTAAGAAGAATCAAAATATGATATTTGTATTTTGGTTATTTTTTATTCATCGTGTGTGTCCCCACACTTTTCTGTATGTTTGCCCAGCAAAGCGATAGCTTTGTCAACAGTGGATTGAGAGTTTAACTCTAAACCTCCTTGTGTTCAGTAATTCAAGTAAATATGTTTCTGTTTTTCTATGAGGATTTAAATTATTAGTTTGCATTTTATACTTAAATATGGTTTTAGAGTGCATTTTATTTTTTAAAACAGGAATGAATAAAGAACAGAAAATATTTTTCTGTGTTTCAATGAAAATTTTAGTCCATTTGAATAATTATAATGGTTTACAATCATTAACATATATTTTATTATGTGAATGATGAATATATCAATATGATTAGTACAAATAGAATATAAAAATATTTTTCCCAAGAAAACTGATATTAATGTTACAAAATTCTTATTGCAGTTAGAACGAGTAAATCTGTCTGCAGCTCAGACACTGAGAGCCGCTTTCATTAAGGTGAGATAGAAATAATTTAATATGTTTAAAATGTATACTGCATGTAAATTTAAATGCTATATAGTGATGGCTAATTTATTTTCTTTCAGAGGTGAGTGTTTTAGACATCATGTGCCTGTTTGAATGTGTCCTGTAAAGCTTAAAACACTTCCAAAAGGTGATTTGGAACATGTGCTGCTTCCTCCCATTCATCTTCCTTCATTTTGTGCTTTTGAAACTGACTTCTCCAGACTGTTTTTTTCTTTTGCTTTAGAGTATATTTTTAAATTCTTCTTTCCTGTTGACTTGATTAAAATTCGTTTATAAAATCGTAATTTTAATAAGTATGTTTCATATTGTTTGTTTATAAAGCATAAAAATAAACTACATGTATGAGACATTAAGTATACTGTGACATTGTACAGTTTAAGAACCCCAAATGAATTTTCATTCTCTTTTGACCTGAGCCCCTTAGAAAATAACCAGCCACATATTACTCAAAAATAAGTTCAAATTGAAGTGTGTTTCACATATAAAATACATACACATTTTGATGATTTTATAGGAAAAATACATATAAAATTCCAATAATATTTTCTGTTTATTACATGTTGAAATGATACATTTTATGTGTACCATTGAAGTAATTTCTCTTTTTTTGCAATATTTAATGTGGCCCGTATGCAGTTTGAAGTTGTATATGTCATTCACATTTGTTGCTCACATAATATTTTTAGGGATAGATTTACTTTAGATACATACACTCATGAGATGTATTGTTTCATAGAAAACGTGTCCATCCGTTCCATTCAAATGTATGTGTCACATTGCCCCAAGTGATATTTATATAAATTTTATGCATCTGTTTCTTAAAACATGTAAACTGATTTGACAGTGAACAGTTACATTACTCTGATTAATAATCTGTTTTTATGCATTGATGAATTTTATTATCCAGTTGCTATATGAGGTTTTTTAAGTTCATTTACTTTGAGAAAGCATCTTGCTGTGTTGCATAGGTAGCCTGCATTCTTGGCATCAGGCAGTTTTCCTGACTCAGCCTCCCATGTAGCTGGAACTACAGGGACATACCACCAACCCCAGCTAGCAGCTCTTAATTGTAAATTGAGATTAGCGCACAGTATTTTGGAGGAATGTAAATTAGTCAATTCTGCATTATTTTTAATTATTACATTTAATTACTTAAATTTCAGGTGACAAAGGAAGACATGTTAAAAAGATAATTTTTTGTTTTTAAGCTCCTGAAAAGGATGAAAAAAACCTTAGCCTTTTATATCCATATTTTCAATTTTGGGTTAATAACAATAATTTTTGTCAAGCGGCTATTTTTATTTGAAGAAAAAGAGGGTTGAACTATTTTTTCCCAAAATAAAAACATAACCCCGATTATTACCTTTGTGTTGACATGCTGCTCGGTTCTCTGTTACCCTTGCTCCCTCGTGGACATTCTGATCAGCTGCCCAGTCAGCCGGGTGCAGAGCCAGTGATCCACCACAGTGTTTGCTTTTTCCCTTTGGAGGAGTTTTCCTTCACACTGGGTTCTTTATAAAGATTGGGCATTCAAGAGTTCAAAGTTGAATTCTGAGGAAAAAAAAAACTGGAGTACTTGAAGTATAGATTGGATCTGTGAATTAAGAGCAGCTGTTTACTGAACAGAACCAGTGATCAGTTTTTAAAAATGTTTGAACAGGTCTTTAGCCAGAAGAAACTGAGACTGTTACCCATAAACAATAAACCCAGGTGTACTGGGGTTTGACAGTAAAATTATAGAATTGCCATGTAATATTTTAAAGTTTGAAAGGGTAACAGTGATACTCAACATCTGTTTGACCCTGCATGTACTTGTATCTTGAAGTAGTTTGCAATTTCAACATGTTACATGTGTCTACATTCCTTTCAATGATGTCACATCCTTGTGAAACTGGACCTTTAGAATCCACTGTGATTAAAAAGCAAAGTACTACAAGAGTATCAGTGTGCAAGAAGAAATGAGGGCCACAGGTCTAATTTGAGTCCGCTGAGAAATGGTGCAGTGCCCACTAGGTATAGACATCCCATTAGTAAGTAGCTATGGTTCTGATTGAAATAAAATGTTTTTCTTTCAGTGTGTATCATCTTTTTAAAGTTTACTATGTTGGTAAGGGCATGATAACTAAGTTATTTGGACCTGTGTACTTAGTAGCATTATTAGATTGCTGAGGTTACTTGTGAACTGAGAAAGTTAGAATCATCTGTGGAACTTTTAAAATCTTCCAGCCTTGGCATGTAGTGCCTCAGACCAACTTAGTTTTGAAAACTTTATGTTCAGACTTAACAGCATTTAATTCTTTCAGCACTTAATTAGAGAGATACTTTGCTGCTGACATTCCTACAGGCATATAGTGAATGCTCCCCTGCCTACCCCAAGATAATTTGTTACGTTAGGTAGATTTAATGCCACATAGAGAAGGAAATTAAAACACTGTTACCAGCTACTGCATTAAGTTTTAATTTTTTTGGCAGTTTACCAAATTAACAGTGTAGCAGGACATCCTAAGCCATATTTCAACAACTTTTAAAGGCAGCTTTTTACTTTTATTAAATTTTGGTAAAAAAAAAAAAACCTCACATGACAAAATTTAACCTTTTTTGTAAGTACATGAATTTCAAATTCTCTAACACATTAGAATCATGGAATTTGGGGAATTAGTATCTTATGTCCTGAGTTTCAGAGTTTCAGAGTTTCCCTCCTTTCCTGCCTGACTTTTGCCTCTCTTTCTACAAAAGGCAACTTTTCAAAAAATAGATTCTATGTTAAATATATTCCCTGGAGGAAAAAAGTCAAAATAGATAATGAAAGAAGCTAAATACAGTTAGACACTTTATTGTTCTTAATCCTCTGAAATTAATTTTTTGCATAGCATTTGACAGCAGTTAGAATGCCCCAGGATTGAGATAGATGTGTTTTCTTTCCCCATTTTATTATACTCTTTAGTTTGATATCTGAGTCTAATGAAAAATAAGATGTTTTAATGCAAAGAGCAGTAGCAACAGAAGAAAGCTCTAACTGCTGGGTTATGACAATGGACTTGAAAATACGGAGGTTAAGAAAATAGATTGCCATCTGATTAGGATTATGAGTTTTGTTTCTGTTTGCTGTTTAGTAAGTAATAGAGCAGAAAAGAAAGAAAACGATCAGGCATTTCAGGGGAAGCAAACTGAATATGCTTATACTTGTTTGTGGTATTAGGGGATTGGACCAGGGCTTTCTCAGCTATATTTCCATCTTTTTCTTTTCTTTCTTTTTTTTTTTTAATTTTTTTGGAAACAGCCTCACTAGGTTGTCAAGAGGCCCACCTTAGGCACAAACTTGGATACTCCAGTCTCTGGCCCCTAGAGTTCTGGGATTATAAGCATGTGCCATTATGTCAATTGATAACAAAATTTAAAAATAGAAAAATGAATTTCAACTACTAGGGAAAACTGAAATCTGAAAACTGAAAATTTTTGGTAACCTCAGAACTTTAAATCTTCAGTCTTGATATGGCTAGAAGATATTAGCGCCTTAAGAATTTATTCCAAGTAACAGAACCAGGCAAACTCATTAGAGGAATAAACTCACAAGATATTAAAAGGATGAGTGATGTTTTGAAAGCTAGTGAAGGGAATATTTCTACAAAAGTAAAATGGGAAATCATAATTATTTTATGGGAAAGTAAGGGGTTATACAACTATAAAACCTGCAAAAGAAACCCTACTTTTTAAATTTTTGGCTTGCGTGACATTCTGTTTATTTAAATGCAAAGAATCTGCAAGTACTTTTGAGATGAGTTATTGCTTTATCTACAAGTTGAAATGTTAGCTAAGCTAAAAATCCTTAGTGTATTTAAAGAAAAGATTACTTGACCAATTACCAAAATATATACAATATTCATTTCTGTCTTTGTGTTGGTTTGTTTGCAAGATAACGTATAAGTGGGAAAAATTAAATACGTTTTACTCAAAAATGGAACCATAGATATAGTAAGAAGTCACTAAATCTAACAAAACATAACAAATGAAACAAAACATAAGTGAATGCCATGTGACACTTGGCTTAACAAAGATACATGCTTATATAAATGATCCGTCAAAAAATTTTTAACAAGTACGTTTTGGCTGTAAAATGCCGATTCTACTCCTCTGTTTCAAAATCAGCATTCTTTTCCTTACAGGCTGAGAAAGAAAATCCAGGACTCACACAGGACATCATTATGAAAATTTTAGAGAAAAAAAGTGTAGAAGTTAACTTCACGGAGTCCCTTCTTCGTATGGCAGCTGATGATGTAGAAGGTATCACAAAGAAGAGCCTCTCTTAGTTTGCTAATTGTTGAAAAGTGCTTCCTTCCAATCATTATCTTCTGACAAAAAGCATTGTCTTTTCCTCTGTTTTCTTTTGTCATTATAGTCGGAATAACCTATATAATACAGAGAAATAACTCTTTTTCTGTATTTTATATTTGATAGATTTAATTACCTGAAGTGTTTGTTGATGCTATGTGCCCTTATTTTCCCCCATCACTCAAGTGTCTGTCAGGTTCCAGTTCCACTAAAAGATAAACTATATGGAATGCTTATTTATTTTGGTTTGGATTTCAAAGTGGTAAATATTTTTTAACTTTAATGTAGAATTTCTCTTCTAGAACAGATTTGGAAGAATGTATAACAACTGTTCTTTTTTTTTCATTTTTTTTCCTTTAAAAATGAGAAGTAGTTTTCTTGGATTTCAATAATGGTTTCCCAGTAATTTAGAGAAACATAGAGGTCTAATTTTGTTATTTGTTAAGGGAGAAAAAAACCTATGTATTTTTCCATTCCGTCCAAGGCCTAGAAGAAAGTTGTCATCATTTTTTATACTTGAACATTAGCAGCTTGTTAAGTCATAAATGTATTGAATTGGTGGGATTGTCTTTCTAAATCTACAGTGAACCTGTTGGTTAGCTTGTGTTGCCCCTGCCAAGTCTGATGATGGAATCTTCTTTTCAAAATTGCTGTTCTATGATCCTAGCCCTTGTTAAATCTGTGGTGGTGTTTGCATCCTTATGTGAGATTTCAAGAATGTACTGGAAATTTTGGATTGTGTAGGGTTTGATAAAATGAACCATAGTTATATTTAGTATAGGGCTTTTAAATTATTAAACTTGCATTTCCCGCTTATTTATATTTTAAAGATTTTTATAGTGTTTCTATTTACTTCAAATAGAAAATCTTGAGTCTCTTATGCTGTGGTGTTTTACTTCAAGGGAGCCCTAATGTGATTGTTGGACTAAATTGAGTTCTCATTCTTCTTTGAGACTTTGTCTTTTCTAATAATCTTGCCTTTCTCTCTCCAACCTCCTTTGATTATTATGGGGAAATCTTGGGCTTACATTTTTCAGTTGAGGTGCATGTTCTTTTTTGTTATATTTGTTTTATCAAGAGTATATGATTGAACGACCAGAGCCAGAATTCCAGGACCTCAATGAAAAGGCACGAGCACTTAAACAAATTCTCAGTAAGATCCCAGATGAGATCAATGATAGAGTGAGATTTTTGCAGACAATCAAGTAAGTGATTATTTTGTTCTTATTTTATTTTAAAATATGTAAAAGGAACTATTTTTAGATGTTTTTATTTTGGCATGATATTAATATTAGCTTGAAATTTGAAAATTCTTAAATGTTAAACTTAATTTCTGAGCTATGGTTTTATTTTAGATTGTAATATTCTTGGTATATTTAATTTAAAGACAACATTGAGCCGTGAATAAACCAGAATACAATTTGATCTGCATAAGTATTGGAAAGGTATCAGGTTAAATGAGTAGAGAAATTAGATAAATTGTTGAAAATGATAATATGAGATAATAAAGTTGTTTTTATTGTGTTAGCTTCATAGGATACGTAAAGTAAGGTACTCATATATCAGAATATCATTTTCTAATATTAACCAAACTGTGAACCTCCCAATCTTGGTTTTTGGGGTACACATTAAATAAGACTCAGAAAATGCAATAATGTAGGCAGAGTCATTCTTAGGCCTGGGCACACTCTTCTGAGGAAGAGAAGTGAGTGGAGAAGTGTAGGGAAGTTAAACATAAGTACCTTCTTTCTTTTCTTTTTTCTCCTTTTTTTTTTTTTTTTTTTTTTTTTTGAGACAGGGTCTCATTTTGTAGCCCAGGCTGGACTTGGAGTCATGGCTCATGGCAGTGCTCCTCTTGCCTCAGCTTCCTGAGTGCTGGAATTACAGGCATGCACCATCCCATCCAGCTTACATGATGCTGGGTGCTTGTTAGGCAAGTGCTTCAACCATTGTGCCATTCCTCTAGCCCTACATAAGTATCTTTAAGTTAGTAAGTTTCTTTAGTTTCAGTAGATTTAAAAAAAAACTTGAATAATTTAAATGCCTGTGTCAGTTCAATGTTCCACTGAAACCACAGATAGAAATTGCTTGAAAAAGAAGACTCAGCGCAGGCCTTTTTCAGTGTGGGGCTACTGACATTGAAGAATTTTAAGGAGGTTCACTTGGGATAAACAATTAGTTTCCATTTTCATTTTTCAGAAATAGTATTCTTTGAACGTCATCTTGCAGATTACTATTTTAGTTAGAATGGGCACCTATTTTGATAACAAGGCAATAGTATGGCTCATTTCATGAAGACTGTTTTGTATCCAAACCAGTTATCAGGAATGACTCTCCTCTTTGACAGTAATTGAGGACCAGAAATTTGACAGAGGCTTTTAATAGCCAGAATTCATGTCATGAAGGCAGACCCCAAAGATTTATATTATAGCTCTAATTTTTAACTACTTTTAATATGAGGAAAGAATATAGCCAATTATTTTATAGCATTTTATTTTTAATGTGATACAGTTAAACATATTTACCTATGAATCGTTACATTGTTAGTAATTTCAAACTCCTATTTAAATAATTTAGTTCTAGAATTTTCCAGTAATCTGCTATTTTTTTGCATTTGCTTTTGTAATTGTTGGTAAATTATGTTAGTTTCTATAGAAATTTGACAGTTATATTTTCAGATTTTTCTTCACATCATTGAAATAGTAGTTTACAGACTCAATGTCATATTGATATACTTGCAATCTCTTATAAAAACTGTTAAGTTCTAAGCATTGTTTTAAGCACTTTACTTATGTTAACTTTTTGTATCACATGTAACAAATGAAGAAATTGAAGCATATGCATTAGGTTCCGTTCTCAAGTTCACAGGGTAGTTTGAATCCCAAAATTTGATTCGGGCATCTTCTTTACTGCTTTTCAGTCCTATGTTCTCAATGTTTAACCTGTGAAAAACTTTCTGTTATTTGAGAGAAGTGTGGTTAAGGACATCTTAGTGTAGAAGTCCATCATGTAAGACAGATGGCAGGAATATTTGTGGTTGAGCTGGGGTAGAAATGACAGGTCCAGAGCTCTCATCCTGTTATTTTGTTGTTGTTGTTGTTGTTGTTGTTGTTGTTGTTGTTGTTGTTGTTACCTTGGAAGTGTCTGAGGAATCTCTGCTAACCCCTTTTTGACTCTACGGAAGTACGGTTTAAAAAAACATGTGTGTGAACTTTAGAATCATGTCCATGGTATTAGGACCTTGCTGCATTTACTGGGGGTTATATATTTCAGTTCTTTTTGATGAACTGGACATGAACATATATTTGCAATGGAAGTTTATTTTCTAACCGTGTAGGAGAAATTTGCTAATCAATTTGTCCTGGTTAGTCTTCTGATATGTATTGATGTGTTACTTCAGAGATGAAAATTCAGCTATGTATGGGTAGCATGGATGGCTATAGTATATAATTTATGTCTTTGTGATATATACTGGTACGTTTGTTGATACGACTGTTAATTGACAGATGAGTAGATAAAATTTCCCCAAACAGAAAATGTCTTACTATTTAAACATAGCTTGTTGTACAGTTACTTTTTTCTTTAAATTATATTACTTTTTAATGTTTAATTTACCTATCTTCCTTACTCAATTACTTTGGTTATATTTTTTATTAGTAGTAACATGTAATTTTAAGTGTCCGAAACCTAAGTGCTATGTAGATTGCATTCTTCTATTCACATTCAGAATTTATTTCAGAGCAGTAGTTTTCATGAAGGCTCAAGAATAACTTTTCCTAATTGTCTATATCAAACTAAAGATCTAGAACAGGGATTTCATACATTTTTGGGTATATAATTAGAAGCTCAGTTTTTCTAGGCTGTTTCAAGTTTGCTTGTTGTTTGTCTATTGCTGGTATTTTTTCTTGCAGAGACAAACTCTTGGGTAGTTACTAATGTGATTAGCTTTCTTAGGCAAACCTTAGTGCTCTAAATTAAAGTGCTATTCTATGTCCATACAGATAACAATATTTGCCATAAATTTTTTCAGAATGATTTTAGAGCCCATTTTTTCAGTACTTTGGTAGGTGAGTCTTGCTTAAAGTCCAAACAGAAGGCTTTATTCAGGGATAAGTTGGCTTGATCAGTAGAGTTCTTTATAAATCTCTGTACCAGTAGTGCATCAGATGGTTCCCACACAGCAGTGGTGCTTTTCATATGTGGCTCATCAATACGATCACCTGAAGAGGTTTCTTTTGGTTTTTAGTTTATTCCTTCGTGTGTTTTAAAATCGCGGGCAGGTTCACAGTTGTTACAGCAGGTCAGTGAAGGATCTAACAAGTTCCTCTTGTTTCCTTGTCCTTGTTTTCTTCCCGAGAGTAACTGTGCAACTTGTTTCTCAACTACTCTTTAACCTACCTGTCAAATCCAGCTATTATCATTTTAAAGACATCTCATTGACTACCTCTTTAAGCATATTTTTAATAATCTTTATTTTGCAGAATATTAAATTGTAAAGTGCAACTGTGTAAATAGCTATCTGATTACCATACAATTTATTCCATTATATTCCATTTTAGATAGCTCCAGTCTGGATTCACATTTAACATTTTTAATTGTAGTTTTTCTTGGTAAATGGACACAAACATTGTATTATATGCTAATGGATTTATGTCCATTAAAGTAATACTGAAGGATTTAACTTGCTTAAAAATGAAAAGAACAGTTACATAACTTAAAACTGCTGTTGCTAAACTGGAAGCAAAATAAGTGGACAGGTGGCATTTCCATTTACAATCCATTAGCCTGCTTGACTATATAACATTTTAATATTTTAGTGTAATACTAATGTTTGTCATACAAGAGGTAAGTATTGAAAATTTAATTAAAATGTTATTACTACTTCAGAATAGGCTAAAATAATTAATACCAAAATTCTGTGTGCTTAAAATTCCTTCAGTTTCCACATGCATACTTTTCTCCTCCAGATAGCAAAGCAAAAATGTTCTACTAGTAACTGCAATCTAACATTTCCTGTTTAAAAAAATCAGCAATAAAAGGTTTCAAATGCTCTAAATTCATGTCTTGATAATTCATGTCTTCATATTTATGCTGCATTTGAACAGCAAAATTTTTGTATTGACTAACAGCTAAAAGAAGGGATTTGAAAAAGCCTCCCTTAGGGAATGGAAAGCTGTTTGCTAATGAGAATTACATAAAGTTCCATTTGACAGAAAAAAGAATTGCTATGAAGTTAGAATCTGAAATTTTAAAAGGGCATTCGTGTGAAGATAAGGATAGTTTAAAATATGGTGCATGGATAGAAAAGATAGTTGATTCAGAAGATTATTGATTTATTCTCTTTGTCTCTTTATAACGGAGAGGGAGGTATTAATACGTAGATAGTCAAAGGATGATTACTAAAAGGATTAAGGTAGGAGAATGTTCAGATATTGTCTCTTCCAGTGCTTTAAGTAAAGTTCTCAAAGGAAAATTAAAAAATTTGAAGATGGTAGATATTCTGTTGCCACATAAAAGGTAATGTGTCAGAGAAAAGACTGTTTCTTCATCTTTCACAAGATATTTTATGTTAAACTTCAAAATCGATAGTTATGTAATGTGAAATTTTGGTTAATGCAGAAGTGAGTTACATGTAATTTATAATTCATGAAATTGTTTGTGAAATAACAGAAATGAATAAGATGGCAGCTTGCATTCATTATTTCCTAATTTGGTACCTTAGCTTCAGGATTAATTCAGTCCATTAGCCTGAAAAAAGCCAAGACAGAACCTGCCAAACTGAGGGACATATGTGCATACCTTTTTGTGTGTACCTTTTTATACCTTAGGTAATGTTCAAGTGGTTTACTTGTAAGAATTGGTGTTATTGGGAAATATTGATTAGCAACACAAGAGAATCACAGAAAAGTACAGGCTAAAAACTCCCAGTTCTACCATATACCCACATGTTGGCTCTGGCGAAGAGTGCACATAGTGATCAAGAGTGTACTATGAGTAGTTATTTTATGAACATACATGTGTGCATACTTCTTTGAATTATAGCTGACGTTAAAGAGTTTGTTTTTCTTCCTCAATTAGGGATATAGCTAGTGCAATAAAAGAACTTCTTGATACAGTGAATAATGTCTTCAAGAAATACCAATACCAGAACCGCAGGGTAAGTTTAATGCAAACTTTGCTAGTTACTACCCCAAGTATTGGTTTATGTTTAGTGGTTTTATTGAATTAAATACTAAGAGGGTTAGACTAAAAATTTTGTCACTGAGTAGAGTTTGCACCTGAATTTTAATAAACTGGTAAATTTGTTTAAGCAGATACTCTTAAAAATGGTTATTTGTAATATAAGGTCTTCTATGCTCTGTGTAGACTTTTGTCTTACTCATTTTTTCACTTTTCATAACCGTAGGCGCTTGAACACCAAAAGAAAGAATTTGTAAAGTACTCCAAAAGTTTCAGTGATACTCTGAAAACATATTTTAAAGATGGCAAGTAAGTATTAATATTAACCCTTTTTATAAATTAGATTATGCAATTTTATATGATAATAAAGCCATTTTAAGTTAAGCCCTTTTTCTACATTGCTAATTCTCAATAAAACTGGTAAGAAAGCCAGTTTAAGAAAACAAAAACAAAAACAAAAAACGGGTGGCTAGCTGGCCCATTGGCACAGGCCTAGAATCCCACCACTCTATGAGGCTAACAGCCTAGCCCAGCCTAGGCAATGTAGCAAGAACTTGTCTTAAAAATCAGTAATAAAAATGCGTAGGGGATGTGGCTCGAGTGAAGACCTGGCCTCAATCCAAAGTACCACGAAAGGAAGAAGAAGGAAGTGAATGGCAGCTGATCCAGCCCTAACTCTAGTTTAGAGCAGTTATGAGACTTTTTTTTTTTTTTTTTTGGTCTGGAAAGAGCCAGATAGTGAATATTTTTTTAAATATTTGAAGTTTGGAGCAGATATTATAGCAATTATTTGTTTCTGGTGTAGTATAGATGCAAGCAATTTGGAAACTAGTGGATGTAGCTGTGTTCTATTACAGTGTAGAGATACTGGAAATGAATTTTCCGTAATCTTCACCTGTCACATAATACTCTCTTTTTGATATTTTTAAAAACAGTTGATAAATGTAAAACCATTCCTAGCTTTCTGACCTGCTTTCCCAGCCCCTGAAGCATTGGTTCTCAGCTGAGGTACCATCCTATTCATTGGGTCCAGGGTAGGCCTCAAGATTTACATTTCTAAGAAGTGATACTGAACCTGCAAGTCCATGCAGAATTGGTGAACTGAGGTTTTCAGTCCTGTCTGAACATTAGAATCACATGAGATTAATTTTTAAAGATTGCTGAGGCTTCACTCAGAGATTCTAGCTCATTTGGCCTGGAGTGTGAACAGAGTAAATGTTAAAGTACTCCAGGTGATTTTTTAAAGGTGCCTCTCAAGGTGTCATTCTGATGGATAAGAAGTAAACTAAAAAAATGTAAATTGAACACTATTTTTTTAAGTTTAATACACTTAGGTATAGAGCACTACAGAAAACCATTTTAAGTTTTTACAGATATATACGAATAGAATATACATATTGGTGTAGGGGTCATGCATTCTGCGATATAGTTTCATATAGGTAATTCTTTGTACTTAGAGTGTAAAGCTAACAGTTCTGTCGACAAGACCATTTTCTAATAATAATGAAAACCAAAGAATTTGTCTAAATCCTCAAGCATCCTGTCATTTTTTATTAAAGTCTTAAGATTCCTATATATATATATTATAATATACATGAGGATGTCATTATTTCTTATTCTAATTAAATGAAACTATTATGGAATAAGCACATTAAAAGGTAAAAATTTACCCTAGTACTTAGTTTTTAATGATTTGAAGTAATTTATTGTGTATTGCGATTATTGAAACTTCTTGCTATTACTTTTCCTCCATTCAGCAGCTTCTTTAAGTTCCAATTTTTTGTGTTTACATTATGTGCTGTGACTTTTATACCTGTTTGCTGGTAGTATGTCATTCATAGTGGAGCCTGATCCTTAAGCTATCTTCAGTAGGTAGACAAATGTACATTAACTTATTACATCTGTCCCTGGTCCATCTTCCTTGAGAAATATCCAGGTTGCAAGTATAAACTTTAGCTATGATACTATAAAACGGATAACGCCACACAGTGAATCCAGAATGACTCAGATTATCCAGGAGACTGATGAAATGTAGCAGTTTGTAAGGCAATGATTGTCTTAAAGACTATATATTGTCTAGGTCCAGGTACTGAAACCATATGGTTACCTTATTTCAAAGGTATGTTAGTTGTAAAAATAATTTAGAATTGTCATTTTTTATTTATTTAAATTTTTTTTACTAAAGGTAAGAAAAATTGGGTGAATTAAACTAGATGTTTCTCTTCAGTATTTGTCATGGTCATTGATACAAAGATCTTAAGTTTGAGAATAATATCTTACCACATTATGTTAACTGTGAAACCACAGCTAGAGACCATATCGGAATCCTTTCTAGCTGTGCCAGAACTTATTTTGCTACCTTGCATGAAATGACAGCTAGAGACCACATCTGAATTCTTCTGTTTGGCTGGTTGCTTGTTTGACCTTGGAATGAACTCTCCTGTTGTGGTAATACCTATCATTAGCAGCCCTCCCACACCTTGTCAGCCAGAACCACCAGGGGGCAATAATTCCTTTGAAAGGCTGCAAAGACAGTTAAATGCCAAACTAGAGTGAAAGTTATAATAATATTAACTTACTTTTTTTCTTGTAATTTGATGTCATTGCTACTATTGATAGTTGAAACAAAGTAAAAAATATTTTAAGAGTCAGTATTTGAATGACATTAATGCTTGTCTTTTTTCTTTTTAAACAGGGCAATAAATGTGTTCATAAGTGCCAATCGACTAATTCATCAAACCAACTTGATACTTCAGACCTTCAAAACTGTGGCCTGAAAGTTGTATATGTTAAAAAATGTACTTCTCAGTGGCAGTATTAAACTGCCTTTATCTGTAAATTTTAAAGTTTGACTGTATAAATTATCAGTCCCTCCTGAAGGGATCTAATCCAGGATGTTGAATGGGATTATTGCCATCTTACACCATATTTTTGTAAAATGTAGCTTAATCATAATCTCACACTGAAGATTTTGCATCACTTTTGCTATTATCATTCTTTTAAGAATTATAAGCCAAAAGAATTTACGCCTTAATGTGTCATTATATAACATTCCTTAAAAGAATTGTAAATATTGGTGTTTGTTTCTGACATTTTAACTTGAAAGCGATATGCTGCAAGATAATGTATTTAACAATATTTGGTGGCAAATATTCAATAAATAGTTTACATCTGTTAAACATTTCTTTACTTGAAAAAAGATGCATATATATATGTGTGTGTATATATATATATATATGATCAGAAGACCAAGACAACTTGGTATAATATCTAATGAACTTCTAATGGGAGCTTCTTAGCAATTTATCAAATAATAAAGCAACAAGATTTTCTATTTTTTGTCCTTAGTCACTTTGAGCAAAAAGTAGTTAATGGAAATATTTTTGTTAGTTATTACATATGAGGTACTGAATATTTTTCCATTATACCTAGTCTGTTTTAAGAGACTTTTGAGAAAGAGATGGTAGTTTATGGTATCTTCACACTGTAATGCCACTTTGTGAAACTATGTGACATCGTAGATTTTACTCTGAGAAATTATTTCTCATATACTGGGGCCCTAGTAAGCTTTGCACATACCCCCCGCCCCCATATCCACAACTAATAGTAATTTAAAGCTATACTAGTAGTTGATTTGAAATTGTCATATGAGTGTTAATATTATATACACTCTTTGAATATGTATTAATTTTGTTTCATCATAGAGGAGTTTTAAGGAAATTATGTATCCAGTATTCATGTGAAGTGATTTCATTTTTCAGTTATAAAATAAAGGAAAAAATCAGAATTTGTTTATCTTTTATAAACAAAATTTCTGCTGATGATGCAGTTTTTGCTATAATGCAATTTATTTTATTTTTGTTGCATTTTTAAAAATAGATTTTTAATGTGTCCTATTTTTGACAGCATTGCGATAAGTTCTGTTGAGTGCACAAGAAATTACATGGAAGGAAATAAAACAGCAATAGTTGATTGATTCATGGTTTGTGAGCATTTAACTAGATCAATTATTTTTTCCTTCAAGGATAGTTACCAATATTTAAGATTGGCGATATTTGCTATTTGTTTTTGGCATAAATTACAACATACTCACTCTTGGAAGTGGATGTTTGATAATTTGCAGGGTAACTTGTGAGTATATGAAGACAGAAGAGTTTTGTTTGCATCTGACTAATAATTTAAACTAGATGTCATTTTGTTTCCTGCTTATACATTCCTTGATGGAACTTGCCAGTTACCAGGCTCACCTGAAATTACTTGTTCTATAAGCTTTCTCCCTTTTCATTCTGCTATTCCCTGTCTCTGATTTCTGTGTTCATGAGATATTCTTTTAGAAAAGAAGCTGATAGAATCTTGTATTTGCTTTCAGAATCCTAGCGGAGGCCTGGAGGAATAGCACAGTGGTTAAAGCGCTTGCCAAGAATTCTAACAGAACTGAGTCTGGATCCTAGAAGAAAACACCAGTGTGGCTCTAGTCATGTCTCCTGAGAACAGAAATGAGCTTCAGAAGAATAGGAGAGAAGGGGACATGTTTGTTGATTACCTTCTCTGTGTCAAGCTCTAGCCACATTATATTAGTTACTTTTTCATCACTGTGACTCAGTACAGTACCCAACACCCACGACATTAGGGAGGAAAGATTTATTTTAGCTTACAGTTTCAGAAAGTCAGTGTCCATCCACAGGTGGGCGGCTGGAAAACGGTGAGATCACATGGTGGAGTCCCAACTAGAATCAGAGCTGGTGCTATGGAGACAGATCCCTAATGGCAGGACAAAGCCACGTCTGAAAGGATGGAATCAGTACACACCCTTCCAGGTCAAGCCCCAAGTATCTTCCTTTTTCACTTAGGTCCCACCTCCCAACAGTG
This sequence comes from Ctenodactylus gundi, assembly GCA_004027205.1. Taxonomy (NCBI): domain Eukaryota; kingdom Metazoa; phylum Chordata; class Mammalia; order Rodentia; family Ctenodactylidae; genus Ctenodactylus; species Ctenodactylus gundi. Next base: position 202,398 of record PVKB01000759.1, on the reverse strand, counting down.
CACAGTATCCATAGGTACATGAGGCTTTTGGGAGACACTCCAGATGCAAACCATAACCCACATATATTTATTTAATTTGAGCTTAGGCATCCTGTGATGTGGCTAGCTGCCTTCATGAAGGAAAACAGGAAAACTTCGGTTAACCAGCCAATGCTGGTGCTTGTGCTAGGGAGTTGAATTTGTGGATATCAGACTCAGTCCTCTTTCCAGTGATCTATAATCCCTTCATTGCCAAAAGTATGCTAATTAGGATACTAATTCCTAATCACTGACTCCTTGCTGATCCACAAGAAAGTGAGGAAATAAGGACAATGTGTTTTTTTTTCATAAATCTGAGTTTGCTTTTATTAATCTTTATTTGAAAATTGTTATTGTTTTTGGCTTTTAAAATGTACCCTTATTTGTTAAAGTTTTAAATGGAAATAATTTTAAATTTACAGAAAATTTGCACAAATGAAAATAGTATGAGACTTCCATAACTTTATCCAGATTAGTATGTTAAAATTTTACCCTCTTTTCCCTACTTTCAGTCCTCCAGACACTGATTTACTTGTTGCCACCTTTATCTTACGCAGCATTACCATGTTTTTGAAAAGTAAGATTTTCCTTTTCTTCCTCCCCTTTTACTGTGATGTTCCTCATTACTCATAATTAGATTCAAGTTATGTGTTCTTGGTCAGAATACTATATTGGTAGCTTTGTTATAAAAGTGTGATTCTGGAAGCTTGCAGTACTTGATTCATCATTAGAGATCATTTTGATCATGCTATATTTGTTTTTCTGATGTATTGGTTGTGATTTTTAAATTTGCAACTAATAAGCAATCTCAGAGTCTTAAATTTATGTGAATATTTCCCTTCAGTATTTAGTGCCCTTTGAAAAATTCCTCAGGATCTGGTATAGCTTCATTCTATACTTCGGTAATTACTCTGTGGTGACTTCTCAACTTCAGTACTCCTTCCCTATAGGCCTGTTAGTGCTCAGCAAAAGGGCTTTTCGTACATGTCTGTCCATTTATCCATCTGTATCCTAAATTTTTGTTTCTGTTATTCTTAGAGACTTGGTGGTTCGCTATATCTGCTTCAGTGTTTTATAATTCATTAATATATTTAGTTTGTCTCTAAAATTTGGTAACATTTGGCACTGTCTTGGATTTGGTAAGTAGCAGCTCTACTGTGATGTTTTGTTGAGTTGGGTTGGGTTGGTTTTGAGATTTTTGCTCACTAAGTTGCATAAAAAATATTTACAGATCTGGAATCAGCACATTCTTCACAGAGCCTTGATGCAGGATGCTGGATACCTACATCAGGGTCTTAGGTGTTTTCACTGCTACTATCTGTTTTTAGGCAATCTAAAGTTAGGAAAAATGTTATGTATGTATAAGGGGTGCTTAAAATATTCAGTTAAATTATTGTATTAAAATTACAGTAAAAGATATTGCCATCAGTCTTATTCAAGATACTCTCATTTCAAATACACCCATCTTTGCTACTTTCTGAAGCCATTCTGGAAGTCCTGAGTATTGGTATGAAGAGTAATTTAAAAAAAAAATACCATGAATGCTGCTGCTGAGTGCCAGCCAGTGGAAAGCCCACCTTGGAAAACATACAACAAGTCCAAATGACCACGAAAGATAAATGGTATGAATCAGTTTGAGGCAGCCTCCATAGCACAACTATTCAACAGTTCAACTCACAGTTTCTTTTTGGGTTGTTTGTGTTTGAAAGGCTGCTTCTGACTGATGACCTTGCTATAATGACCATATGGCAGCTCAGGATATCACATGGCAAGTGTGTTTGCTCTTTGTATAAAGCTACTATTGTTTGATCATGGATGATCTATCTCTTTGATGATGATGCTATCTATACCTTATCACCACCCAAAGGCACCAAATATAAACATCGTTGTTAAGCTTCTACCCGGCTCTTATTCCACAGTGAAAATTAAGCTCAGCATCAGTTTTGGAGTGTTGAGCCATATTCAAACCATAATAGTTTATATATATATATATATATATATATATATATATATATATATATATGCTCTTCAACAGCTTTTTTGGTACATACTATTAACCATATAATTAAGATACATCTAAAAGCACTTTTTTGTGATACGAGCTTAGTGCCACGAAATTCACCTTCATCATACCATTCAGTAATTTTGAATAAATATGCAGCATTCTGCATCTTGACCTCATCCAGTTTCACAACACCCTCTTCATTCCTGTACAGTCTGTGGAGCTTCATTACTAGTAACGCATGCTTGAAAAAGCTTAACACTTGCGCTTAGAGTGTAAGTGTCAAGTTATTAAAATCATAGAAACTCCAACAATTTTTAGGGAAAAAAGCATAGTAGAAAAGAGGAATGCTTAAACATGACAAAGAGCTCAAATGAATTACCAATCAAAAAGTAGGTGAAATAGCCAATTCATTACTAGGTTATTCCTTGTTCCCATTTCCAGCTCTAGGCAACCACTTGCTACTTTTCGTCCCTATAGATTTTACATTTCTGGGCGTGGATTTTCACTTTGAGGTAGAATTGCTGCATTATATACTGCATTTATACTTTGTATGAGCCTGCCAGTCTGCTTACCTAGTACCTATACCCTTGGAGTCCTAGCCAGCAGTGTTATAATAGGGTTCTCATTTCCTCACTTCCTCATGGTGTAAGTATTATAGACATCATTGTTAAACATACACTCACTAAGTGTGAAGTTTAAATTTGCATTTTATGAGGGCAGATAAATTGGGCATCTTGAATTAGCTATTTCCCGAACACTCATGCACTTTGCATTTTCACTTAACATCTTCAGAAACCATTCTGTGTAAGTTAATAGACATCTTTCTCAGTCTTTTTTTTTTTTTAAGTAGTGTTCTATAGTGTGGTATGTGTACTACACGTGGGTATCTAAGTAGTTCTTAATACTTTGGGAATATGCAAAAATGTTACAGTGAATGACCTTTCATAAATACTTTTGTTAAAGGTATATCCTCAAAGTTGATTTCTTTAATATTACTGAGTGTAAGGATATGTGCATGTATGATTTGCTTAGATATTATCAATTTCCTTTCCATGATGGTTGTGGGATTTCACGAACTTCACCAACAATGAGGCCATTTCTGCACAGCATCAATAAAAGTGTTACCAAGCTTTTGAATTTTGCCAGTGCAGAATCATGTAAAATGTTTCATTGTCATTAACATGTCGTTGTGACATCACTAATGAGATCAGCCATCTTAGTAATTTTGGTTCTGCATGTAAAATTACCTTAATTTTTAAATGTTGTCATATCAGTGATATCTTTTAGACTTTTCCTGACCCCCACCCACTCCCCAGACACTTGCTTGGCAACATGTAAGGCCTAAAGAAGAATGAATACAGTTCATTTTAGGTAGAAAATAAATCAGCCTAGAAATGAAATTTTTTGAATTATTGATAATACAATATTAAGAAAATACCTAAAACATGTACAGAAATGTGTTTGGAATCCAGAGGCAGTAAGACAGCGTATTATCTAACCAAGGATCCAGCACAGTGCTTAATTGAGTAGGTAGTTGGTAACTAGTGAAGGAATGATCCGTCAAGAGTTCTTTTGCTTCATTAATATCAATGTGTATCACATGCAGGAAATCTGTAGAGGAGATTGAAGCATGATGAAAGGTGTTAAGTGAAGACAGAGCGACACAGACAAGAATAACCAGGGAGGAAAATGCCAAAAGGTACTGATGAACCTGCAGATATTTTCAGGGAGATCTGAGGTGAATGGTTTCATTTGCTAAAATTAATGCTGAAAACACAGGAAGCTCATGGCAAAAAATCAAAAAGGCAAAAGTGATTTAAGTGTTTAAGCATTCCTCTTTTCTACTATGCTTTTTTTCCCTAAAAATTGTTGGAGTTTCTATGATTTTAATAACTTGACACTTATACTCTAAGCGCAATTGTTAAGCTTTTTCAAGCCTATGTTACTAAGATCTTCGAGAAAATAAACCCAGCCATTTGATAACACCACAGGAAAAAAGCAGTCCTGTAAATCAAATCAGCTGTTCACAAACTTACCAAATGTCACATTTTCCTCTGTAATTATCCTAAGTGGTGGCAGGAAGTGTTTCTGTGCATGCCAGTGTACTCACTAGTGTGTCTCTTAGTTTCCCTTTTTTAAATGGTCCTCAAAAGAGGCACTTGAGTTCCCCTGGTTTCCTCCAAAGTCCCTTTCGAAAAAGCTACACCACCACCACTGACCTGTCTGTTGCTTTAGGAGAGAGATCTTGATAATTCTCATGTGACTTCTGTCATCTGCAGTGACCCAGACCAAGGACAGCAACCTCATCCAGGGGCAAAAGTTGCTGATGAATGGCCTTTTAGATTACCGACCCTTAAGGTTGTTCTGGCCAAATGTCGTGGACTGGTTTATTTCAGATTCTCAGCTGGGTAATTAATTCTATGAATGGGTCAGGAGTGGGAGAGGAAACTGAAAGAACTTGTGAAAAGAGGCACTTGTGAGTCAAGGTGAAGAGGAAGTAGAAACCATTGAGTAAGAAAAGTTAGCTAGAGGGTAAGTAATGTGTTGAAAAGTGGAGTGTAAAAACAGTAACAGTTGGAGAGCTGTTCCAGATGCCTCGAAATGAAAATTGAATTGACTATTATTGATGTAAAGTAATTCAATCCTTAGCTTGGATTTCACTGCTGAATGACTTCCCAGTTCAAATTCTGTACTTTCTCAAACTTTCTCTTGAACTTTTTTCTTTCTCTTTTTCTCTGTCTCTCCTGTTCTCCCTTTCCTCCCTCTCTTTCTCCTCTTCCCCTCTATGTTTCTCTTGCTTTTAGTCTTTTAAAATGACACATATGAATTATTAAAGTCTTATACTTGGATACCTAAGTGCATCTGTTCTTCATAAGCAAAATAACCTGACTAGCACTGCCCAGTGGTTGAGTTTGGGCAGCTGAGAGTAGTGAAATTCATTTACTTTATTTATGTATTCTCTTTTGTTCGTTCGTTCTTTCTTTCTTTCTTTCTTTCTTTCTTTCTTTCTTTCTTTCTTTCGACAGGGTCTCACTCTATCCCAGGGTGGTCCTGAACTCACTGTGGAGCCCAGGCTGCCCTTGAACTGGGCAGTCCTCCTGTCTCAGCCTCCAGAGTGCTGGCTAATTACAGGCATGCACCACCTCACCCAGCTTTACTTATTTATTTATGAAGTACTGAGGATCGAGCTCAGGGCCTTCACACTGAACTGCGTCTCCAGTCCATTTGTATTTCTTGTTCTGAGAAAATGTCATGATGACTCACCAAGCTACCAGTGCAAGCTGGACTTGACCTTGCTGTCCTCATGTCTCAGCCGCCCAGAGTGCTGGGATTACCAACCCCTGCCATCGGCCCACCTAGCATGTAGGTGCTCGTGTGTACTTTCCTAATGCCCAGGTTCTACAGCTACTCTCTTAAACTCGTTTTCCTGCCAGCTTTTTTGTTTGGCTGGTTTTGTTTCTCTGGATCTTCCACTAAGGTGGAGTAGGAAGGGAAGCAGTGTAGCTCTCTGCAGCTCTGCTTCCAGTCTGCCTCTTTCCCAGCTGCACAACTCCCCTGGCTAATCAGAACTTCAGGAACAAGTGGCAACTATTCATCATTTAGAAAAGAATGATTCCTAATGTCCTGCCCTTCACTGATAAACACAGTTAGCATTTTTAATTCGTTTTGCCTTCAATTTTTATACCTAAAAGAAAAAAAAAAACACAAGCAGATATTTCTGGGTAGTGGAATAAGCACTGGTAGAAAACAACCCTTGTTTGTTCCTGATGTGGTCAAGCTAAAAACAGCGGTTAAGTGTAGTAAATTATTTTAGATACCGCTTTGCTATGAGTAGTGGTCATGATGCAGGTTTCCACAGACCCTATTTTGGTCTGCCCATTCCTTACATTTCCGCACCCTCCAAGAATACAAACCATGGAAGGAAACACACCCTGATACACACAGCCAGTTCTTGATACTCTCTTCTGGATCTCAGAAATTTAATTTTGCTACCATGTTCCTAATTGTTGGTACCTGTTAGTAATGTGCTAGATTGCCAGTAGAGGCATTTAGGCATGTTCACATGAGTGAGATTTTTCTTTCACACAGGAACTTGAGAAATAGGCAGCTGCTGATGTTAATAAAGTGACTTGAATAAGGACTTTTCAAGATTTTCATAGTCATGCCCTCAGCCACTCCAATCACCATGTTGCCATTCAAGGCAGGAACAGGGAAGGGGAGCATCTTTTCTGTGTCATGAGATAAAGCAACAGCTGTGAAAGTTCTGACCCCTCAATTAAGTACTTTACCATATATAGCTTAAGAATAAAAATGTCTTTTACATAGCTTCAGGGCTATGATCAAATTAAGAAAATTTAATATTGATTTAATACTTGCTAATATACAGACAATATTCAAATGTTGCTTATTTGTCCAATTCCTTTCTTCCTTCTAAAATTCAGTAGTTTGTCTTGGATCATGACGTGTTTAGTTGCTACATACCTTCAGTATTAACTTTTTTATTGTCTTTTTGTAATGATGTTTTGGAAGACTGCTGATTTAATAAATGACATTCTGTCAATTTGAGTTTTTATTATTAGCTCATGGTTAGATTCAGTTACATATTTTGAGATACTTCTGAAATGACAATGGATTCTTCTAGGTACATCTCATCAGAGTACTCATGAATTTAGGTTGCCCATTATTAGTGACGTAGTGATGTTAACTTGAGCATAAATTCGTTCTGCTGCAAAACATTACTGTTCCTTCTGGAATTATAAGGAATAGATGGAGGAGATATTTTGAGATAGTATAATTTTTTTCTTAAACTGTTATCTGTTGATGATCATTTTCAGAATCAAATATTGCTAAAGTTGGTTTTAATATAATGATCATACATATATACATACCCTAAAACAAACTCGAGTTTCTCAGTTCAGTCCCCAGCTACTTTCTCTCTTTCTCTCTCTCTGTCTCTCTCTGTCTCTCTAACATGCACACATGCACATGTACACACACATTTACTTCATTCCTTTCTTCTTCCCTACATTCTTTTCTCCCTCCCTCATCCCTTCGTTTTTTCCTTCCTTCTCATCTTTCCTTTATGTTTTTTAGTAGATATTTTAATAGATATTCAGTTAGTAATTCTGAGCTTTGGATGTATCCGAGATGCTTTAATTTTTTTCCCCATTTTATTGATATGTGTAAGTGCAAAATTTTAAGGTTTATATTGGTTTTGGGCATTTTGTGCGCATACATATCTAGTCAAGGTAACATGACCTTCCCAGCTTTCCTTTTGATCCACCCCTACCCACTCCCACAA
>PVKB01000759.1:0-194973 GCA_004027205.1 Ctenodactylus gundi | reverse complement strand
TGTTATGTGTTGTTTTTAACTCTTGGGAATATTCCCAGGAGGGGTATCACTGGATCAAAGGGGATATTTATTTCCAATCTTTTAAAAGCATCTGCATCTGCATTCCACCCATGGAGAGTTTAAATAACTTCTGGACAGGGATTGAGCATTGAATTTCTAAAACCTAACTAGACCATCTTAAATTACTTAGGTGAGAACCACTGGCAGTCAGTGATTGGTTCAGCATTTCATAAATACTCATCATGTTTCATTTGGAGTCTACAAATTAGCAGGATTCCCCAGTTATCTCAACGAGGGTACCCAGTTCTTCAACACGACTGCTCATCTGGGCCACTTACTTGCTTCTCAGGCTAACTCAACCCCTTTCTCCTAGTCTTCCTTCACCCAGCTATCTGGACTAAACGACGTGTGTGTGTGTGTGTGTGTGTGTGTGTGTGTGTGTGTGTGTGTGTGCGCCTGTGTGTGTCTGTGTGTGTCTGTGTCTGTGTGTCTTTGTCTGTGTCTGTGTGTCTGTGATATAGAGGGTTGAATTCAGGGCCCTCACACTCATCTACACCCCCAGCCTTTTTTCCTTATTTGTTTATTTATTTTTATTTTGAGACAAAGTCTCTGTGTTTCCAAGTTGTCCAGAGAAGGTTGTAACTTGTGATCCTTCCCCTGTCTCCAGAGAACTAGGATTGCAACAGTGTTCCACTGCACTCAGCTCAGACTAAACTGTTTTTCTCTCCAGAATGTTCCACGAGCAGTGTGACCTCTACACTTTAGCACCTTCTGTTTCTTATGCTGAATCTCTGTTCTTCCTGTTTTTTACCTGGCTAATACCTGATCATCACTTTGGTACCCTCGATAGTACGTTTTCCCTCAGTGGGATCCCCTTGTCCTGATTCGAGCCCGTAGTCTCTTTTGGGTACTCCTCACTCTTGCTTTTACTACAGTGGCTAGCAGCCCCCTGCTTCCCTTGCCTACTAGGTGGCAAGCTTCCTAGAAGCAGAGACGAGGCTGACTTTGCCAAGTTTGTATGGCCAATGCTTACTGCCATGCATGTTACAGTGACTGCTGTAGTGACACCAGAGTGACTGCAACTGGGTGAATACATGAATACATGTAAATTTTATTCTATCGAGGGAATGTATTTCCCATAAGCATGTACTAAAGTTCTCGTTAGAAATACAGTAAGAGAAATAGCTAACACAAGGTCAAGTGCATGGCAAATGCACACATTTTTGACTGACAGATACCATGTTTGACCTGTCTAATGTTTTCATTCATTGTCATCAAAAAAACATTTATAGCCTGGACAACTTAGCTACTGCTTCAAAAATCAAAGTAAATAAATAAATAAATAAAAATTTGGCTGAGTATGAAGCTCAGTGTAAAGGCCCTGAGTTCAACTCCCAGTACTGCCAAAAGGAAAAAGAAAAATTCTTTCCAATGTGCCTTATGTTCAAGGTACTTAAAGCACAAATGCAAAAAAATGCAAAGGTACAGTGTTGTCCGGAAATTGGGATTTTTTTTTTCCTGCATAGCTTACATCATTCTTATGTTTCTTCTTCTCTTATTAATAATAAAATGAAGCTTAGAGATCTTAGTTTCATCTTTTGGGTTTACAGATAAAGATTCTAAAACCAGAGAAGTTAGATAACTTGTCCAAAGTCTTGCAGCTGGATATTATCATAAACATATCATTTCCACTTTCACTGAAAAATTGATTCACTTCCTTAAATTCAGAATCCCACTTGGTAAAGCTGTAAGCCACACCATTACTGCTGCTAACATTTTGCAATAGGTAAATGAGTTCTTCTTGAACTAACTGCTCTCACCCTGATCAGAGTGGACACGAACACAACAATTAGCACTCTTGTTATCTTCTGCAAACACACAAAACCCCCTAATTTAAGCATGCATTTTAAAAGCTTGCCTTTAAAGAGTCATATTGAGGCAGAGGCAAGAATTAATCTTGAAAATTACAAGATCAAAATATGTTGAATAAATTGAAATCCATTTTCTCTGATGGCATTTGACCTAGGCAAGGATTGCAAAACTATCTTCATTTGGTAAGATGACTCTTCTATGAGTACCCTTGCAACAACTTGATTTAGGAGCCTATTTTCAATATTAATTTGGCAACTGCTGCTCTTGCTGTGGAGAACTAGGCACCAATTATATTCAGGGCCTTTAATCAGAAGCGCCTTGTTCAGGAGCACAGAGTTCCGAGAGGGCTATTTATTGTGGCAGTGTTCTCTCTCGGGATTACAGCTTTCAATCTCTTAAAGTACAGTTGGTTTCCAAACTTTGATTTTTACAGTTTTGAATTCCTTTTTATTGCCCTTTTCCCATTTATTTCTGTGCTTTCCTACCCAGAATTTCTTCAAGTAAACAAAGATGAAGTGGCAGTAGTTTTTCACAAGAGTGTGGGCTTCCCTGAATATATTTTAAAGGAAGTAGAGGGTTGACCCAGCCAGAGTCTGAAACAAACGAGTATAAAATAGGCTTGAAAAATATATTTGACACTAATTCATTACTCTTTCTGTGATTTCTTTTTTATTTATCCAAACATTCATTCAGTACACATGTGCTTGGTTCCAAACACCAGGATAGAGCTTCAATATTATAAGTATTTATTATAATGGTTGTATATATTAATATATTATATTAGTTTGAGAAAATATCACATAGTTTCTCTTAGAGAAGAAGCCCAAATATAAGTAATTTAAAGGGCAAAATAAAAGATGGGAGGCTGAGGCAGGAATATTTGCCATGAGTCCAAGGCCAACCTAAGCTACATAGGGATTCCAGAGCAGCCATGGCCAGACCCTGCCTCAAAAATAAAAGAGCAAAATAAAAAGAAGGCGATAGGAAACAGGAAGGTAGTCTTTGTGGACAAGGGAAGGGATCCTGAGGATAGGAAGGCGGGGCAGGGAGGGGAAGTAAAAGCATTAAGATGTGGTATGTGTATCTGCCAGTTCTTCAAGATGTATATAATTATGTATCACAAACACACACCAATAACAATAAAAGGTGAAAGAATAACAGTAAACACAAAAACTGTACATTACTATCCAGAAACTGTCTTTTCTCTATTTCCTCATAACCACCTGAATTAATTTCCAAAGGCTACCATAAGATCATACCATAAAGTCAGTGGCTGAATCAGAAAAAAAAAAAATTCCCAGTTCTAAAGGCCAGAAACCTGGTAAAGCAGTGTCAGGGCTGTGCTCATGAAGGACCTGCTCCAGGCCTCACTTCCGGATTCTGAGGGTCCCTTAATTGGAATCAGCAAAGCTTCAGTCTTCACAGGGCTTTCCCTGGACATGGGTCTATGTACAAATTTCTCCTTTTTTTAAGGATGCTTACTCACATAGGTCAAGAGTTCAGCCTGCTGTAGTGTGACCTAAACATAATTACATCTGCAGTTATCCTATTTTCAAAGAAAGTCACGTTCTGAAACACGATGGGTTAAGACTTGAACATATGAGGTTTCACAATCCTAGCTGTAATGAAGAGTTCAACGTCACCTCTTCCAAATTTGTCTTTGCTATATTCACCGTATCTACTCAGTTGTATTTATGAAATCATCCCTTCAGCTGAACTCACACTGTATTTCATGCCAATTACTTTTACCTATTGTCTCAGTTACTTTTTCATTGCTGTGACTCAATACCCGACATCCACAAATTTTGAGACTGGGTTTCATGAAGTTTTCTACGCTGGGCTTGCTGGCTTGACTTGTGGTCCTCTTCCTACTTGAGCCTTCCAGTGTACTGCCACACCTGGCTTCAGAGAAACTTTTATTTATATTTTAACTTCTTCTATAGCTAATGACCACTGCTCATCTGAATCATTGCAGCACCTACAATTGTCTGTTGTGAGGCAACTTGTCTGATAATCTCCCACTCTTATATTCTTACGGGTTTCATTCCTGTCACCTTTTCTCCTTACTGTGCTCTTTCTCTCTCTTCCTCTCATTCTCTCCCACTCTCTCTCTCTCTCCCTCTGCATGTGCATGCATATCTTTCCTTGGGATTAAGCCATTTGATAAGTGAATTAATTAATTATTGAATAAAAATAAACTACTCTTTTGGAATACAGTTCTTAATGCTCTGAACATCAAACATCTGCTTCAGGGGATTCAGGCATTCCAAGAGTCTGAGAGGATCCTGTTATGACAAACAGAAGCTCTACTATTTTTTAGTATTATTTCTTTTGTTAGATGTAGATTCAGACAGTGCTCAATGGACCAGGCCTTCTTGCATAAAACTGCAACTTCATTAACTCTAACTAATTCTTAGACAGACAGTATCTTTTGAAATGAAAAACAGCCCTCCCATCCTCTCACACACAGCTATGCATTTAATAACCAACCTTAAAACATTGATATAAAGCTTTGTTCTTGGAACAGATTGAAACAAAAGACTTTGCTAGAAGTTACGAATGTGACTCTGGGATCTGAGGTTCAGCATTAAGTGCCGAGATGTGGATAGCTTTGCTTCCCCCTATAAGGTACCCCCTGATCTCTATGAGCTTAAAAGAAACTCACCTTTCTCTGACTATGTACCAACATCGGTGGTAATTCATGTGCATAATGTTTTTAACATGACATAGAGCTTTTACCCTATTTTTACTCTTTATCTAGGAGAGAAATATTTTTTTTTTATTTTTCATTGTTAATAATGTTTCCACCTGCCCACGATTATAGGACTAGAAGTGAGAAAATCCAGTTTTGAATCTGATGTTCTAACTTCAAACTCTAAACCCCTTTAACTTTTCTTTCTGGAATATACTTTTTTTTGTTGCCCGACCTGTTGCACATCTCATCTTTCCTTCTGACTTAGAATTTACTGTAGTATTTAGCAAGTTACTCTGCATAGACCTTTAAACTATGGACTACCACAGAAAGATCTGGGCTTTGAATTCTGGGTTTGTCACTTCCTTTCTGGATAATCCTGAATAAAATTTTAACCTGTCCAAATCTCATTTTTTTCATTTACAGAGAGTGACAATAATAGTTTCCATAGCATCAGGCCTTCAGGAGAGTTGAATGAGGTTAGCTCTGTTGAGTTCTTGCAGAAGAATCACATCATCTCACTGACATTGTTATATAATTAATAAGTTATAAGAATTTGGGCAAGATACAAATGTTTTCTTCAGTTCTCTCATCAGCTAAAAAGTGGGAAATCTAAAATACAGTGCAATACTATCATGAATATCATGAGATTTAAGTAGAATGTTTCCTGTGAAGGTGTTAAACCCAGTGTTTGACCTATGCGAGGAATTCAATAATTGTTAATTTCTAGCCTACTTCTTTTTGTCTTCTTTCAAGGAGGCAATCAATTAAGTGCTTACTGGATCCTCAGTGACTCCCCTCAGGTAATGATTTTATGACTGATTTTTAGTGGTTCTATACATGAATGCAAGTGTCCAGTATCAAGGTCACTTTGACCAACTTTTCTAAAATTCCAGGTAGCAGAGAAAGGAGTGTTCTCTCAGAGAGGCAATATGAAGAAATCGGAAACCTGGTTCACAGTAATTACCTAGTAAGTAGCTCCCCAGTGAAATCCCCACTGACAGCCAAGAGAGCCATAGATGACCAAGAAAAAAGGACAATGAATTTCAATGAAAAGGACAAATTAAAGCAAAGGTAGTCCAAAAGTAATTTGCTGTTGGGAATGTCCATTATAATTTGCACAAATAGATTGAACCTGAGAATACATTTAAGTCTTGTTCTCAGTATTAAGTTCGGTGGCCCCTACATGCCTACAGATAAAGTCATGATAGATGTCTTTCATAAGTCAATGACAGTGTTCTCAAGAATTAGGACTTTTGATTTTCCATCTACATTCATACACACATGCACACACACACACACACGGCTACTGAGTAGTAAATTTTAATGTATGGTGATAAATATTATAAATTATATACTTAATTTAACGATATCAATAGCTCTCAACTTCTGTGTTCAAATACTTGAAAAGGCTGAGAAATGCTGTATTGAATATAGAGTTGTGTTACTTTGAATATTGTTCAGCGTATCAAAAGAGACTAATGTTTTGCCTTGGTTCTGAGAGAAGATACTTACTCAAAAGATAGAATTAATTTAAAACCAACACTTACCCTCATGTAACAGTCTTGGGTACAGAGACATAATCTCACTCATTTTTACTTTTCTGGTGCTAAGATCAGGGACAGAGTCACAGTAAAAGCCTCTATACTGTAGTATAGGAAATAGTATGTACAAAAATAAGTATTTTGTTTTAAAAATGTTTGACTAGTTTATTGAGTGGCTTACAGATGACACCATAACAAATTTAATTCTCTTGCAATTTCTGTTTTCGTGGAACTGAGGCCTGTCTTTACAACTTCTCGCCAGACTTCCTGGTAATCACTCAAGGTTTGAGTGCTACTTTCATCCATGCTACCTCACAAATAAGGAAGTGTCACTGTTGTGCTGTGGAGTTTGTGTGAAGCTTTGTGTGGGGATGATGTAAGGCAACAGGTGTTAGTGGGGTATCCTCCCTATGCTTGGGGAGTTAACCTAGTTGGGAGGAACATAGACAGCTAATTATAAGTCAAAAATTAAAAAATGCTGCAGTTAAAGTGTTAAAAAATGTTGTGGCTTCAGAATGGAAGGAATAATTAATTCTAACTGTGAGGATCAGAAACAATAAAGGAAAGAAGCTAATATTAGCCAAAGGCTTATAAGATGCCAAAGGTATAGAGGTTTTGGCCTGGGCTCTGGAGGAGGTTGCCTTTACTCGGTGATAGCTCTCCAGGGCTATGTTGGGAAGGCATAAATTCAAGAGACAGGAAGATGGTAGAAAGGTAACCTTCTCCTGGCTCAGAGAGATGAAGGCTGCGATAAACAGCATTGACTTCAGATAGTCTGATGAGAAATGAGGTTAGTTAGGAAAATTTAATTTCAGTTCCAGTGAAGAGGGGGAGGGAAAATTCTAAACAAAGTAACAGAGTGTTAATAAGGATAGGCTTCAACATGTACGAAGGGCAAGCAAAGGGCAAAAAAATAGGAGGAAAGGGAGATCTGATCTGTAGTCACATAGCACAGGGTGAGTTATGGGAAAAGAAGAGAGTAGGAATTTGAATTTGAATGGAAAAGTTGGGATAAGTACACAAATTATTCAGTCCCAGTGTTCCAAAGGATGCCAAAGCCAGGGATATATTGGCTAACTCAGTTTCCTTGGACACTTTCTGCTGTATTATGCTATTGAGTATTGTCCTTTTCCTACAGGAGAAAGGAACAAATGTGAATTTGTTAGTCTTCTCTTGACTAATTGGTCAACATTTTGAGAGACCATCCTGTCTTCATTACTGAAACATTTCCCATAGAGCCTAGAATTGGACTGAGCATATGTGGAAGGTTTTTACAAAATCATAATTGATTCGTGACAGACAAGCAGGTAAGTTTCAGCAGTCAAGAGACTAGTTATGTATTTTTTGGTGCTACAGAAATTTAACCTGAAAATCAGCCACACAGTCACAAAAGAATGTTACAGCCACTTAAGCTTTCTCCATCAAACATTATTTCTAATGCCATTCTTTTACAGAAGGAAGACCATCGATTATCTTCTGTAATTTGTTAGCTATTCATTATACTTTCCTATTTTTATTAATGAAAACATTTAGAGTTGCATTTTTATGGAAACTAACTAGGCCAAGTTGTTTGGCAATCTTAGAATAATTAGAAAATTGGCCATTGTCAGCCTGTGGGATACCTGCTTCTCCTCGTGAAGTTTCAGAGTATTTTTTTCTATTTCCTCTTCCTTCCCTCATTAGTGTCTGTTACTAAGCTAAGCTTAGTTCCACAGAATTTCACTATAAAATATTTTATAAACATTTATGGGGTTGATCCAACTGATCTAAATCATTATTAATCTACTCACTAGGATGGTAGAGAGACATTTTATTTTCATATAAGATATTACAGTAGGTCTTAAAATGTTTTCCTAACTTATTTGAAGGGCCAAACTAGACAAGGCAGCCTTATGGTGAATATGCCCCTTCTGCCTCTCTTTGTCTATGATAACTATCTGTAATCAATCATGCCACTTTTTCCTCTGAGCCCATCTGTCGCCTCAGGATCCTCCTCAACGCAACAGCATACATAGCACAAGAATTAATCTGAGAGATGAACTAGACTGGTTGTTGTTCATACTGGTCTGCAAAGACCCAGTCCAATCCAGGACTTTACACATTACAGGGTCTTAATGGGTGTTTTATGAACAAATAATAGATATATGGATAATTTAAGAAATGTATGAGTTAAATTTTATTTTTTTTTTCCCTTAAAAATAATATGGGAGTCCTTGCAGGAGTTATCTTTCCCCATACTGTAGGGAGTGCACTGACCATCAGTACACATCTATGAGCACCAGCTCACTGAACTTGAAAGCTAAAAGAGACCTCAGAGAATAACTAGTGTCATGTTTCCTGCTTGTAAAGATGAAAGCAAGGTACAAAGAGGGCACCCATCTATAATGCAGGCTCTGAGCTTGGGGGTCTTTCTGCTGTATTCCACATTACATATCTTACTAACTTCTTTGTCAGACCACCCACGTTCTCTTTGCTATTTCATTCATAAACAGTGAGAATGAACATAATTGCATTGTAAGAGCTTTATGAAGCTCAAGCTCAATAAGGAGCGTATCCTAGTTAGGAGGCTGAGGCAGAAAGATTGCAAGTTTGAAGACAGCCTGGGGTACATAGTAAGTTCGTTCAGAGTCAGCTTGGACTACGTAGAACTGCCCCCTCCATAAAGTAAAACCACAACAAAGGAAAATTGTAAGGAATGTGTAGTGCTTACTTCTTAGTTTGGTACTAGGAGTGGGGTTAGTATTCAGAAAACATTAACTGTTTTATTAAACTCCTTTTAGTTTTTATTACCGGAACCAGTGGCACCATGGTAAATGGCTTTTTTATTGCGTTTCTTATATTTTGTTAAACTTTGCTTGCTTCTCACATTTTCTAAGAGTGTGAAGCTTTATGGGGCTTCTTTTTTATATGCATAGAAACTAAGACAAAGAAAATATAAGGAATAACTTCTTATTAAATAAGAATTAAAATATGTTCTGAGTAGAAAACAGAAAGTTCCTGAGTGCCATGTTCGTTCTTTTTTTTTTTTTTTTGGCAACTCATACCATTTTATAATAGACATTTGCTTCAGAGAAAATACATTTGTAATAAATATTGTCTTTAAATAATGCAGGGTGTTGTTTAATTTAAAAACAAATGGAGTTACCTGGTTTTTTTTAAAGTAATTCAGTATTCACATTATATTTTCAAACCCTCATCTCAGTCATAAGTTGGAAGGGGGCAGGAAAGGAAAAGTTTTAGTTGGCTTTATTCTGGTTGCCAGGAAACAAACAAAGGCATTAGGAACCCAAGAAACAAACAACCTCACACAACCAGGGACAGAATGCGGCCTTCAACTTGCTGGGAAGGCGGGCAAGCACTCACTCACTGGTAGAGAAACTTCATGGCTGTGTCATCTAATGCCCCCAGGCAAGAAAAGGGACTTGAAAACTGCATATGAATATAAGCAATTTTAACCAAGGAGATTTTGGGAAGTTACTTTTCCAATGCATTTAAATGAGGAGCTAAAGCTTTCTCAGTGTCAGTTGCTATAAACTCACAGGGAACGTTGCATCCTTTTAATCATGCTAGCCTCTGAGTTTTGAAAATACGCTATGGAATCAGATAAGTGGTGGGAGGGGTGAGGGAATTCACATCCTACCCTGGACTTGAACATTTTGCCTCCTATGCACTTTAGTCTTGGAATTCTGTTACTAAGCTGAATTTCTTTTCAAAGGCACCTGTTGAAGGAGAGAAAACAAAACAAAAACATACAAAAGAATTGAAAGCTACTGAAAAGAGGGGAAGCTATTATGAGTTACCTGAATTCTGCACTTGACTTAATCATGGGGTCCCAGTCTGAGACAAGAAGTCCTGAGAGAACAAAAGATCTACCAGTGGATGAAGACTACAGCACAGGACAACTTGAAAACCAGCTGAGTGTGGGCGACTTTGTAAAAATCCAGAGAGCCTTTGAGGTAAGTGTGAAGCATGTTGGCCAGAGTGTATATGGTATTTACAAAGGAAACTAGGATGAAGCAGAGATTCTTCTTCAAAAAATTTTAATATATTTAATGTTTAAAGCCGAGAATTGGAAACTAGTCTGGAATTAGCACCATGCTAAATTCCCTTTATTCCTTAGGTCTGTAGGACAAATAATATTGCTTAGTATCAATTGATTTTACATGACAGGCATGCTGGTGCACCTCTGCAACCACACCTACTTGGAATGTGAGGCAGGAAGATCTCAAGTTCAAGGCCAGCCTAGGCAACTTAGGGAGAACCTACCTCAGAAACATAAAAAGGGAATTGGAGTTGTATTTTAGTTAGGGATAGACAGAGTGAGAGAGAAAGAGAGAGACAGAGACAGAGAACAACAACAAAATTACTGCACCTTAATACTGTTACCATTGAGAAAAACAATTCTTGAAAAAAATTTTTTTCTTAGAAATCAACTGACTTTGGAGAACCAAAAATTATACTTGTGAGCCAGAAAAGCTAGGTTACCAGAGGTACACTTAGTAAAATCTATTCTTGCATTTTATATGGACACAGAACTAGGCAAGTGCAAACATGTACACACAGTGTGCAAACATTCACTCCCGGCTTGCTTAGTGGCAAAGCTTTTCAAAGCTGATTTTGCTACTTTGTTGTCCCAAGATCCCACATGAGGGATCCACCTCCCATGCTTCCTGTAAATCCTGGACAGATGCCAAAAACAACAAAATTAGAAGTCTTCATTTTAATTCTGCATAGAAAATAGACCATTGGAATGTAACTACAGATGAATAATTTCCTTCTCCTTACCTTAGTTGATTAATTTGAAGCTCTGCAGCTATGCATAATGAACAGCACACATCAAAATGATTTTTAGTTTCAAATGTGGGTAGGAAAAAGTGTCCTTCTGTGCTGAGGGATTTAGGTAGAATATGAGCCTCTATCCTTTCTATTAAATTATGACTGCTACAATATGATCTCAGGGTGCTATCAGTTTCTCTAGGGCATGCTTGTTTCTCTGTATATCTGTACTAGCTTGAAGCAGATATGCAATATTTTGGAATACAATTTTGAATTAATAAAACATGAACTCTAACAATTATATTGGCATGTAATTGGAATACATTTTAATATGTAGTTATACAGATAAATAAATAAATGGCTAATCCTTGAAACTCTGCTATTTTTGTATAAAAATTTCAATTTGTTTTGTATAACAATTTCAACTCTCTGAATAAATCACTCTCTCAGCATCAGTCATTGTTTTCTAATAGAATTGATCAGATTTGGTAGCCAAGAGATTCCCTATCTTATACTTTTTTATTTTATTGTTCCCATATTTCCTGTTCATCCAACCTCACTCATTTGCAAGACTTAAGTGCTGTTCATGGCCAGTGCCCCAACGCATTTGGCAGATTTTGAGAGACAGAGCAAACATTTTGACAACTTGAGGATACTCAGGAAAATATGACAGTAGATTATGACAGCTTTGACTGTAATGAATAGAAATGTGGCAGTTTCATTCTGGTTCTAAGAACACAAAGAATTTGAATGCTAGGGTCTATTAGCAGATTTAATATTATAAAGTTGATGGGTTAGTGAAACTGCTACCCAAGGCTGGGGTGATGCCCTTCCATACTACAAAGTGGACTTCAGTGAAACTCAAGGGAAATTAGGAAACTCAATCCTAACTTGTGTTTTTGTTTGTTTAATTTTTGGTCTTCTTTGTTTGTTTTTCATTAAACCTTTTAAAGTAGCGCCACTTTTGGAAATAAAGGAGGTGCTTATGCCTACTTTGTAGGCCCACAAAAGAAAAGAGAGGAAAATCAGTTCAAAACTTCCAATGGCATAGAAAATCTATGATAGTTTTTCTTAAGCTTTACAGGCGTACTTTCAAGAAAAATATAAAGTTGATCCATTTTTTA
The DNA here is from genome assembly GCA_004027205.1 of Ctenodactylus gundi. Lineage (NCBI taxonomy): Eukaryota > Metazoa > Chordata > Mammalia > Rodentia > Ctenodactylidae > Ctenodactylus > Ctenodactylus gundi. The sequence continues at coordinate 182,965 of PVKB01000759.1, read as the reverse complement.
ATCATAGACGAGAACAATGTCATGGAAATTCTCAACCATATTAATGGTGAAGTTCTTGATCAAGCATGATTTTCAAACACAGGATAGTTACCCAGAGAAGGTGACACACTGGGTGATGCAATGGACTCCAGTCCGTCTCTCATGTGCCGCAGGCCCACAGGCCACAGGTGATTGCTGTGGAAGGGAAGAAAGTTTGGTCTTCAATTTGTCCAGTCACTGTTTTCCATGCATTTCCAAGTGAAATGTTCATACTAAATTAATATTAGTGCTAACGATTAGGAATAAGGTACTTAGTTATGCTTATCGCATAGCCAAGTAAATGAGTAAGAATCATTTAGTGTTTGAGAGCCCCAAGTCAAACTTCCTAGATTTGAATACAAGTTTTACCATTTAAGCCATATGTTTTCATGCTTCTCTGGACCTCAGTTTCCTTTCTTTCTAAAATGGAGATGATAACAATTTTGTGACAAGTATAGTTTTGAAAGCAGCTGGAAGAGCTCTTCTCAAACAAAGCAAATGTGCAATTAAGTTTAGCTGTTGTGTTTTTAGTCAGTAGAAGTTGAACCTTCCACTTGACCTACATGATCTCTAACATTGTCTTATTTTAATGCTGATGTTATTTCAAGGAAATTGAGCTGTCAATGATACTTGCTATTGGTTTTCTGTATTTCTTTAAAATTTGGTAAGAAATGGCAACAACAAAAGTTTCAAAGATTTCACATAAAGGGTCAAAATGCATCATTTTCCCACATCCTATTTCAAATTTTATTAACAAGAAACAGATTCTAATTGATGTCTTGATTTTCTTTGGGAAAAGAAGTTGTGTGGATGGAAGGACTGGAAAGTAACTAGTAGATTTCATTTTCTTTCAAGTGATGGTGTCGAAGAGCCATTTATCAGCCCAAAGGGAGTGAAACCTGTATTATTCATAAAATCGTAAAATGGTTGTTGCTCAAAACTTTCCTGTAGACCTAGCAGTGCTTAAAGAAATGATATGGTCTCTGGGTATTCATATTATTTTGATGTCAATCATATTTTACATTTTCTTAGAAATTTCAAAAGCCATCTATTGCATAAGGAAGAGTGAATGTGGTTGCTGATTTTATAGGAATAGTGAGAGGCAAAAATTATGGCCTAAGAGAAATGAAACTTTTGGAAAGCTCTGTTGTAACCTGATATACATATATATATATATATATATATATATATATATATATATATGCATTTTTTGTGAAGCAGGTTGTTCAGGTATCCACATATTGTTTTCTTTGGATTCTGTTTTGTCTCCCTCTGCCTCTGGTTTTGGATGTTCCTTCCCAACCTTGATCTGGGACTGTAGTTTGCCCTGTACTGCTGAGCTCTCTGGATGGATTCTGAATTGCTTCTGTCAACAACTATGTCTGTTTCATTTCCTGGCACATCTGTCCTGGCCCAGGCTGTGGGCCCAGAGCACAGGAGTGAGGGAGTGGGGTGTTGGGGCTGACCCCAAACTCTTTATTCTATACCACCATTTACCCCAGCCCCACTAAATCTTCAATCCTCACAATTGCTAGAAATGTTCCTAAACTACATGTAACACAAAACGTGTTTGTGCTCAAAAGAGGAAGGGTCAAAATAGTTCAATGTGAGAAAGATATAGTAAACAATCCTAGCAGGAAGTCCCCAGAGACTCTCCGGTGAGAATTCTTGGAATAAATGTGTCTTTGCAGTGAATGCAATCAAAACATAACTCAGTGAGGCTACCTTAATCTCGAAGGACCAGAAAAGTCCCGGATGCAATTCTGCAAGTCCTCAAGTGTTGCTTAAGGTGTGATGAAATAATGACATTTGCAGATTTTATGGTGTCCTCATCCTTTATTTATACAATTTTCAGAGACCTGCAGACAGATTTTACAGCAGGGCCTAAGAACTATGTGTCTTTGCTTCAATAAGACACAGCTGAGGATTCTGACACCTGCCATGCCCTGCCAGCAGGCAAGGTCTTAAGCTAGGAATGCAGTCAGAGTTGGCCCTGTCCTAACTTTTTCATTTTTTTTTTCTGTATTTCTGTGTCATGAAGGCTCCTCCAAGATTTATTAAAAATGCAAAATCCTCTGGGCCTTCTTACTCTCTATTGTAACTTCAATACTAATACACTTAAAATACAGGCTCCGCAGAATATGTCTCATCATATACAACTGTCCTTGTCTCCTTTCTTTTCCACCACACTCCCACCATTTCAATCACACATTTACTCATTTTGTTTTATTCCCTTCCTTCAAAACATATTTTACTTGTCTGTGATAAAACATGAGCTACTTCATGAAGATTGTGTAGTTATCTGTCTTAGCTAAGACTGATTGTTAAGTATAAAATTTTATGTTCTTCAATAATCTTACAAGAAATTTTGCTCTTCATTGGGTTTGCAAATTATGAAAAATCTCTTATTGACAGGATTTGCTCTGAGAAAGGCATTGTTAAGTGAAAGAAACATTGTAGAGCATACTTGCACAAAACAAGTGTTGTGGGAATGACTTCTGGGGAGACATGAGCACCAGTGTGTATGCATTTCAGATGGGCACAGCAGATAGGCCAAAGTAACGATTGCACTGAAGTCTAAGCTAGTGAACCAATGAGTTTATTTGGATTACTTACAGGAGCATGGGTGGGGAGTTACCTACAGAAGTGTAGATGGGGGTTACCTAAAGGAGTATAGCTGGGGAGTCAAGTATAAACCTATAACATCACTACATGATAATGATCTTTGGAGATGCCCATCATATGAATCATATGAATGTGATCTATTATTGACCAGAATGCCACTTGCATTGCATGTCTGGTTTTAACATGGATCTCATCCCCAAAAGTTCATGTGTTAAAGGCTTGGTGTGTAGAGTTATATCCTTAATGGAAAAGTGGATCTTTAAGAGGTGGAGCCAGGGCAGCTCACTGGAGACCCCTTCCCAGATAGCAGTTGCTTTTACCCCTGTGTTTTTTCTACATAAAAACTTATTCTGCCTGTTATAGGAGAGAGAGAGAGAGAGAGAGAGAGAGAGAGAGAGAGAGAGAGAGAGAAGAGGTGGAGCCAAGTGAGAGATTCTTAGGTCATTGAGGTTGTATCTTAAAAGGGATCGTGGGAGTCCTGGTATCTCTGTCTCTCAGCTTTCTAGTTCCACATGTGGGCAGATTTTTCTGCCACATATTCCCCATGGTGTGCCGTCATCACCCGACCAGCAGACCAATGAGGCACCCGACCTTGGACTTCAACTTCCAAAACTATGAGCTACACTACTTTTTATTTCACAGATGTTATGTCTCTAGTTCATTATAGTGACACAAAGCTAAGTAATACAACTGTATATAATAGCTTAAACATGGTAGAGGTTTGTTTCTTGCCAATGTAAGAGAGGAAGCCCATTTTTCTAATTGGTGATCAGCTCCAAGTCTGGATTCAAGTCTCTAGGCCTCCTTTATCTTCTGCTTCCCAAGCATGCCATGCGCAAAATTGGTAGAAAGAAAAGGAGCGTGAAGGCATGTGAAGGCCGATTCTGAAGGCCAGGCTTACATCCCTGTGGCTAGAGTTCAGTCACATCTAGCCCCAAGGGAAGTACAGATAAGTGTGTGTTCAGAACACAATTTCATCCCTGGCCCACTTAGAGTTAAGTGGTAGGAAAATTTCTACCCTTTCTAGTGAATCAGCACACTTCATTTGTAATGTAAGGAGAACTGTGTGCCTAATTGTGCTTTGCACTTTGCATTCACAGAAAGCTGAATTTAGTATTCAATCGGAACAATTATTCTTAGATTTTCTGGAACAATTATCTACTATTTTCATTACATGGCTTGTTATTTTACCTGTCCTTTAATGGTCCAGTGCCTATGTGCCTTCTGTTATAAAAATTCTTTCTGAAAATTACTGGGGGTAAAGTGAGGAATATAAAATTAATACCTTTCATGTGTGGTGAAATTTTATAAAGCACTTTTGTAATCATGAGGTTATTTGGTCCTCTCACCAGCCCAAAATGTAGATAAGGAAGATATTTTTATTTCCAGATTAGATATAAGGAGATAGAGAATCAAAAATATTTAACTATTTCTCCCATGGGGCAGAACCAGAGGCAGATTGTCAACTTTCTAGCTCACTGAGTTGTCCACAAGGCACCCTTCTTTTAGGATGTAGCTTTAAGGAACAAGAATCAAGTAGGATAATGATTTCATTAATAAAACACACTTATTGTTATTAATACATGAGCTCTGTGCTCCACTTAGAGTTAGTACATAATCAGACAGCAAATATTCAACAACTACCACAATAAATTCAAGATAAAAAAGGTTGAAAAATAAGAAAAGAGAAGAACATTGATTGTTTTTTATTTTCTGAAAGCATCTCAATGGAGACTTGTGAAAAAGTAAGCAGATAAATCTTAATAACTCTGTTAATACAGTACAAGGCATGTTCAATAACATAAGTCAATCCACTGCTGGCTGAGTAAGGCAGCTGGTCAGAACATCTTCATGCCAGCTTCTCAGCAGAATCAAAACAGCTACATTTGATGGCCACAGAAAATCCAAGAAGCTCTTCAAATTTTTTTCCTTGGCCTTAAGGGAATGGTGTAAGGACAAATCCCGTATCAGCACACCTGGCACAACTGGGAATAACAAAGGGATTCTTTGGTTATTTGTCATGTTAACATTTATGGAGATAATAGAATGCAATCAATGAAACCCAAGGGTCTGAAGCTGTGTGTCAAGTCAAATGAAAAATCTGTACTTCAAAATGCCACTCTCAGCAACTGAGAAGGCAAGTGCTGAACTTTGCGACAAGTTCTGAGAGCTTCATGCTTTTTCTAATTTCCCTGTGCATTTTTGTAATAGAATGCTTATAGATGAAAACTAGTCTATGTCAGAGGAAATGATGAAGGCACCATTCAGCCATCAGTTGTTTAACCCTTGTGCTCTGGCCAGGACCAGAGCTGAGAAGCTAGCTAAGATGAACCTTTTTATAATGCAGAGAGAACAGGGCGAATGTTCCTATTGCTACTGAGTCAAAATGCAACTTAGCAAGACCTGTAAACCAAGAGTGCGTATACTTCTTTTTTTTTTTCAAATTTCTGAGGATTCAACAAGATAAAGAAAACAATGAAATAACTAATTGGTGTCATTTTGATGTTACATTTGCCATGTTTTAACAAGTATAATTCTGTGAAAAAATAAGATATCCCTATCTCTATTGCTAGAAATAGAAAGCTTTCAAATGGTCCCTTGGGGATTTCTGACCTTTTCCCAAGGCTTTGCCTCAGACTTGTGCAGAGCCAAATTCTGCAATTTTTCTGACAAGCACAAGCGCTATTTCAAGTGCGTGGTGGTCACATGTGGCTACTGGCTACCATATTAAACTGCAGAGAAAATAGAACATCATTGTCATCGAAGGAAGTTCTGTTGGGCAGTGCTGCACTGGACCCTTCCTCGTCGTGTTTCCCCGCTAGCTTGTTTACTTCTGCACTTCAGGCCACATTTCTTGACCAATGGGCTGTGCTTACCTCTTCATTCATCCCCACTTCTTGTCTTGGAAACTATCATCATTCATGCCCAGGAGTTTTGAGGCTCCAGAGATTGCAGAAAATATTTTCACCCATTCTAGTTCCAGGATTATATATCCTGTGCCTTTCCTAGGCACACAGTGGGAACAACCATTCTTTTCAGCAGAAACCTTCCCTCCTAGTCATCCCCCAACTGTGTACACACAGGTGTTTAATCTGGATTTACAGTTCCAAAAAGAAAGGCACGAAGTTATCACATAATAAAACATTACACAATGTGTCAATCACATTAATCATGTTTTATTTACTTGAACATATTTCAGTTTTATGGCTTACCAAGTGCTGGTTACTTTGTTTGGAATATTCTTCTCCCAAGCCCCAACACTTTTCTACCTAATTTATGAGAATTATGGATCTTAACCCATAACTCATATTTAGATACCTCTGCCTCAGGAAAGTTTTCTTTTACTACTCAGTCTGGGTAAGCAACTTATCAAGCTCTGATGCTGAACTCTAGGGAACTCCTTCAAAGGATGGAGAAAAATAGTGTTATTATAGGAAATAAAGGAGCAAGATTATTTCCTGGACATAGAGGAAGAGACAATCAAACAGAGAAAAAAAAGTCCACTCATTTTTCTTAGTCCTACTCAGTAGGACCTTTGTTATTTAGAAATAAGAATTCATATGTTATTTCTGTTGCAAAAAAATCAAATTAAACATGAAATTAGTATGCTCCACACACATTAGCTGCATCCCCCTTGGTGACTAGTCTTATCAATGAATCTTTTTCAGTTCATTTCTAATGCATTTCTATCTACACACACACACACACACACACACACACACACACACACACACACCACCCTCATATGTTACCTGCAACCTTCTTTCATATACAGTGTATTCATATATTATCTTATGTTGTTAAGAAAGTGACAAGTAATAGTCATGTAAAAAAGAAACTTAATAGAAACTTGATCGGAAACTCTAAAATAGATGATGTGTCCTACATTTAATCATGCTTGACAGAGACTAAAAAGATCAATAATAGTCGTTCTTGGAAAAAAAATCAGGAAAATGAGTAATATTGCTAAGTTGGAAGTTGCCAAAGCTTTTTTTCTGGAAGGAAAATTGTTAGAATATATCAAACATAGGATGTATAACGTGTATTCTTTGAAGCATCAATTCTGTATCTATAAGTTACCCTAAAAAATTTTTGATATGTGCAGAGAAAAATGCACATACAAGAAAATTATTGCATTTTGTCTGTAAACTGGAATATTTATAGCTAAAATATTCATAATAGATGAGTGGATGAATTATGATTTATTTTACAACTCAAGCTATTGAAAAGAATAAGAAAGATACATAAGATTACAGAACATACTCTTCAATGAAAACTAGAAAATTTCAGAGTAATGCATAATTATATGGAAAAATAGAATATTTACATATTTGTGTGTGAATGAGTACAGGTTTCAATTACAAAAATAACTGTTTGTAGTGAAAGAAGATATAGGACATGTCGTTGTGTCTACATTACCTATGCTATAATTTACAGCAAAGATGTTGCTAAAATATTGATATATCTTAATAACATAAATAATTTATGTTGCTATTTCTAAATGTACGCTTAACAATGCTGGATTTAAACACAGTGTCCTTGGCAATGCCTCATCTACTCCAGATTGCTCCGTGTGAGCTTCCTGTCATTGGTTTTTGTTTTAAGAGAGAAAACGTAGAGAAAGGTTTTACTCTCATTATTTTACAGACGAGGAAAGAAAACTCCAAAATAAAAGACTTGCTCTTGTCTGCTTCAGTTTTTGGTGTAGCAGAACATTACTAACATGATTTGTTATAACCAGTTATTCTATCTTTTTGCTATATTAACAATTCCTAAGTTTTTTCTATTCCAACTTACTTCTGATTATTTTTCACATTATTATTCTGTCTGCTTGGCTATTATTCCCTGGTTTGACCCCAACTCCTCAAACTTGGTAATATTGATGTAAAAGATGAACAACTCTTCTGTAGAACAAAAAACAATATTTACCACATAAATAAATCGTTGTACTCATTCTGACAACAGCGGTTAACTGGATGTCTACCCTGTGGCACTTGGAAACCACTCACCTGAAACCTTCCTCCTTGGAGGCCTCTACCAAAAGTAATAGGAATGTTTAAAAAAAAAAAAAGGAAAAAAGGACCATTTCATTCACTTTCCCTTTCCTCTTTTGCCCTTCCACTGTCTCTCTTCGTCTGTCTTGCCTGGCTTCCTACAGACTCACAGATGAGATTATCTCTTCAAATTGTTTCCAATTCATCCAGCGTAAGCTTTTGTGTTCTTTGAACAATTGTCCAGCAATCGTTTATCACTTCTTTATTTTCTGGTAGAGATTATATTATTGCCCAAGACCTGGAACCAATGGCTTATCCAGGGATTCCTCTGTTCTGTCTATTGCAAGATAGTATTTAAAAAATACACTCTGATTAGCAGTGTGCTTATTACTGTTAGACACACCACTGCTTCCAGATCATTCCAGTAAATAGAGCTAGACTATATCTATGCCTATGTATATAATCATCTATGTGCTACTGATTAATCTATAGATGTTTTCAGAGTTTTGGACTTCTGTTGACAGCTCCAATTAAATTCCAACATCATTATGTTCTCTCTCCCTCTGTGATTTTATACTTGTTTTCTTTGTATTCTCCTTCAATTTACACCTGTATTCCAGCTTCTTATATGTATTTACTCACATGTTGTAGTCAATCATACATAAAAACTGTTTTCTAAATTACTACGTCAATATTACTTAATGAAAAGAAGTCAAATATAACATCTATTTGCAGTTCTTTTTATCTTATACTGTACTGAGGGTACATGGACCAGAGGGTTAGAGTTATGGATTATCAAAATTAATTTTTTTCCTTGTGGCTGTGTTATTGGCTTGTTACATGATTAGATTAGTATATATTAAATTTTGGATTCTAACAATGTCTTTGTTTTGATTTCATTATGTTAAATACCTAAAATATTTGTATAGTTCATAACAGACAAAAATAAATATCTAAAAACTCTATTTTTGTTCCCCATCCTTCATTCTGCATCAGTAATTATTTTTTATCTGCTAAGTTTTTGCCTTGTGTTTTCTTTTATTATATAATACATGTGTGTCTATATTTTTTACTTTCTCTTCTTTATCACATGAAAGGTAGAATACCTTTATTTTCATTACATTTTAATTTTATTCATGTGACAGTGTACTTTCATATCAGCTCATAGACTGCTCTCAAATATTTAATAGTTTTATTATTGGCTTTATGTTTGGGTGCACTGTGGTTCATTGAACCATTGTCCTATGCCTTGACCCATAGACTGGATTTCCCCTCTTAATTTTTAATTTTCAATATGTTCAAACTTAAACAAATTGAAAACATTTTATTTTTGAGAGAGATCATGTGATATTTAGATACGTTAATGTGAGTTGCCTATAGTGGAGGTCCACATTGAAATATCTATTAGGTAGCTAGGCACAAAGATTTAGTGCTTTGTATAAAGGCTTAGCCTCAGATACCGCTTGACATTCACAACAATTAGATCCTACTTGAAGCCACAGAGTTGGACCATTTAAATCAGATAGGATAGATGATCTGAGAAGAGAAGAGATAATAGAAGGAAAGGTGATATATACCAACATAAAGGGATGCAGAGAAAAGGTGGAACCAACAGAGAAGAATGGAATGAAGTCATCTGAAATCTCAGAAAATATTAAGACACATAGTTGTTATTTCAACCAAGGGAAGTACATATTCTAACTAGAGAAGAGTCAACAAACTGCAGAGGTGCATGTTAAGAATACATACCTCATAGATGGCAGTTTTCCATAATTGGGGATATTGAAAACACTGGCTCAAATCCTCTCTTTCCTAGTCCTGGAATCAAAGGCCCTTTCTAAACTTCTGCAAATTCAAAGTCCCCTCTGCCCTTCTTCTACTGTAGTCACCCTCACCAGTGTCTGATCTCTGTTGAGTTAACACATGCCTGAGGTGCCCTGGTTACCTAACAGTTCCCCTTTAGGAAGAATTTATAGGTTTAGTAGATATGAATGAATGAGTGTGAGGTTGAGTGGAGATTCTGTGATGAGAAAGTTTTTGTTTCCAAAGCACATAGATACTTACATTATTAAAGTTAATTTTAGTCGTATTTGCTGTGGGTTTTCTCGAAGACCACTTACTGCTCTGCCACCTTGGACCATCCTGGCTTCTTTTACTTGCTTCACCTTATCTTTCTGCCACTGCTGTCTTTTCTCTCCCTCTGTCTAAACAACAAAATCTTATCAATGCAAACAAACACCAGCCAGGGTGGCGGTGTAGACCTCTAGTCTTAGCACTCTAAGAGGCCAAAGCAGACAGACTGCAAATTTAAGCCCAGGCTGCACAGCTTACAGACTTAGTGAGACCTATCTCAACATAAAACACAAGTTCGGGTAATGTAGCTCAATGCAAAGGCCCAGGGTTCAATTCTCATTGCCAAGAAAACAACCAATAAACCAACCCACTAACCTACCAGTCAACCAGCCAACCAAATGCCACCTTCTTTTCTTTTTCTTCAGAGCTGCTGGACCTTTTTATTTCCCATTGATCTTTACCTTGCACATACCTCAGGTTTCCTTTTTCCACTAAGTAGGATTTTTAGCGTATTGAATATGGCAAATATATTCTGGCACCAATCATTACGCTGTACATTTTTCTCACCTCACCAGCTAAGAACTGGAAAGAACACGTTGAAAAATGTAGCCACAAGATTTTTAGTGTTCTTGCGAGAAACCCTTTAGTGAAGGAAAAGGAAAAGAGGCTGACTTGCAATAGGCTGACCAAGAAGGAGGAGAGGAAGTTGACGCAGGATGTGAAAATCATTTCAAACATCATTCCTGGGATGTTTGAAAGAAGGGTGGGGCAATGGCTACCAGCAGGTGGCCGTGTCAGGAGAAGTGTTTGTAATGATTCAGGCAACTTGATCATGTTTAAATGCTGAGGTCTGGTTAAAGTAGCTCAGAATTAAAACCTTTAGGTAGATCTGTGCCCACTTTTGGTAATGGTGAAGTATGGGCGTTCATGTCGTGCTGCCTATGTGGATTGGCTTCCGTTTCTTCCTTTTGAATAAAGGCTTTGGTAAAGATTTTCTAGATTTCCTTCTTGCTCCCAAATGACCTTAATTTATAATCGAGTAGACGTGTGAAATGCTTTGCTTCAATACTGTGTTTTACAAAAAGAAGACAAGTGTGTGTTGAAATTATGTTTAGGTTGCTGTTCGACGTCTAAGTGGAGATCAGTGAAGCCCAGGTGTCTGTTGGTCTGCTATGTTCAAATTCTTCCCCCACGCGTCTAACTTCAGCAAACACAGATGTCAGTAATAGACATCATCTTAGATTTAGAGCAGAGAATTGGAAGCTGCAGGAGACTCAGAGAAAAATGAAATTTATCAGAGATTACGATCATCTTTATTTAAAAGAAAACAAAGGTATTGATTTTGCTATACCCTGCAGCGCCAGTGAACATCTAATCCACCAGCTGGCTAGAAAATCTCATTGCTAAATTTTTGGATTGAGAGCTTTGTTCCAAACCTTAAATCGGTACAGGGATTTCAAGGTCTGTGTCTTTGTTAATCACAATACTCTAATTCCATTGGAATCATTGAGCTCTTCAATCACTGTTATCATTATATAAATTTAAATTAAAAACAACTAAATCCATCAAAGCAGGAAAAAACAGTGCTATGCATGTTAGCCAGCAGAGCCGTCTATCCCGGGCTGTTGCTCAGTCTCTCATGAATGTTCACTGAAAGGTGAAAACTGCAGGGGATGATACAAACTTGCGCATCTGTTTTGAAATAACGTACCTAATCTTCGGCTCCAGAAGATTTTCATGGGTTTGACGGCAAACCCTAATACATATTCATAACTAGAACACTTTGTAACCAAGGGAAATTGAGGCAAGTAAAACAGAAGGAAGCACGATAAAGCTGTGTGCTAATTTTAAATTTAATTATAGAGATGGGGAAAAGAATGCATTTTGATGGTGTGTACTCATTCAGCTGTCATGGAACATTACCTAAAAATCATGCTGAATGTCTGACAAAAGAGATTAATTTTGGTGAAGTGCTCAGTAAATCTTGTAGTTTCTGGAGAAAAAAAATGATTCTGAGATCTTATAAATTATTTTTCTTATGTAGAGAAAAAAAAGCATTGCAGAATTCCAATGAACTGAAGTTAAAAAAGCTTATAAATAAAAGAAATGTTTCTTATTTCTATAAGACTTTATTTGTACAATGCTTCGGCATACTTAAGTTCAGCATAAAGTGAGAACATGCAATAGTTAGCGTGATGCTCGTGACCTTCTTACTTTGGGTCACTTAAGATCATGTATACCTTATTGAGCCTAGTACACTTGGGCTCTCTCCCTACAGCAGTACAAGGGTTTGAAGGGCGTTGACCTTACGTATTTTGTTCAAAGTAAATGCTGAGAGCTTATAATAGCATTTAGCTTAGGAGGAGCTCTTAATAAATATTTGTTGAATGAATAAAAAAATAAACTCAGCCATGCTGCCTTGTATGGGAAACATGCTTGCTGTGTATTTGCTAGTGAATAGGCCAATGAATGCAAGGCGAGCGGATGGGTGAAATTGTTTCAGGTCAGCATTTGCCGTTTTATTTCCAGGATATGGACACAAATGCCCACTACTGGATGAGGGCAGTGGACCTTTGGCCAGTGACATGCTAAGTCCGTGCCAGGCTTTGAAAGTTTCTGACTGCACGGATTGTTCTCTCTCCTTAGCCTAAATGAGGACTTAGATTCTTATGATGTTTTAGTACAAATACTTTACAAAGTAGGAGAAAAAGGACAGTTTTTTTTTCTTCCCTTCCTTATTAAGTATCATCATAAGAAAGGGTTTGAAAAAAATATGTAAATAACATTTCCAAGTCTTGGCAATTCTAAATGAATAAAGATTTCTTCTATTTCAGTGATTGGTAAATGTAATCATGCAGGCCACTTCAGACAGGTACAACGGGGGCGGCGGGGGGATTTGTTTGTCTCTTTTTCCTTGGACAGTTTTGGAGATATCCTTCTGGGCTTGGAGGCACTTTGAGAGGTGTATGCTTCTTGGTCATCCAAGAGCTTCTCGTGGGCCTTGTTTGCTGTTAGCATGTGGACACGTTCCATGAGTATCTGTTTGCTGTGAGCGCATTTCCCTTCACCCTCAGGTGTGAGATGGGAAACCTGTGGCAGTTGATCTTCTTAGGTTATGACATCTCCTGTATAGCCTGTGCAGAACTGTCACCCTCCTCATCCAGGTTCCTTGTCTGGCATTCGAGCATCGGCTGCAGCCTTTTGCTTACCAGCATCTATGTGCCTGTTCCTCCAGAGAGCCCAGTGGTTGATCTGGCGTGATGGAAATGGACAGTGACAGGTTGGCAGATGGTCAGCCCATCTTTTTTATTGGTTTTTTTTTTTTTTTGATCTACTAATGGGAACTGACATTGAAGATTTCATTGGTCTCACTGGGATCCAGGCAGACCTTTTTGCCAACCAGACCTTCTTTTTGGCATAGCAGAGGACACTGAAGGCAAGTCTCTTCAGAAATCTGAACTTTTTTTTTTTTTTTTTTTTTTTTGACAGTGTCTTGATTGATCTATAGTCCAGGCTGCTGCTGAATTCACTGTATAGACAAGACTGGCCACAAAATATAGGCAATCCTTCTGTCTCAGCCTTCTAAGTGCAGGAACTACAGGCATGCACCATCACTTCTGACTTTTTTTTTAATGTGGTACTGAGAAACTGAACACAAGATCTTGTGGATGCTAGGAAGAAACTTTAACCACTGAAGTATGCCCTCAGTCTCCAAGTTTGGAAGATGGATTTAAGTGTCTCATTTGGGAGTGCCTTTTTTGTCAGAAAATACATGGCTATTTAGGGTTGCTATGAACTATTTTTTAAGCAACAGTTGATGAATCTTAAGAAAAATTATACCCCAGCTTCGGTGAGCAAGTTCAGTGTGGAAACCGCTATACTTTGTTGATAGGAATTAAGCTTGTTTATTTTGAGGAGGATTTGTCAAGGCATATCAAAAAATTTAAGAAAGTACAAATTCTTAATGCCAGCAGTTTTGCTTCTAGAGACTTTTTTCTCAGGAAATAATTGTACAACTGATCAAAATGTATGCATACAGATATTTGTTTTAGGGTTGCTTATACAAAACAACAACACTGGTTGTAATTTTTAATGATAGAGGCAAACAAATAATTGTATGTGTTTCCATAGACTACTATGATAAAGACTATTTAAAGATATTTTAAAGATAAAGATACTTTGTAAGAAGCATAGCTTCATGTGTGAAGTAGGTGGAAAAGCAATATGAAAGGTATATAGTTTGAAACTACTTGGTAAATAATACATAGTTATTTCTATTTCTGGCTAGATAAGTAATAGAGGATGTTATTTTTTACTTTAATCAGTAATTTCTCTAATAAACATGAATTATTTCTACAAACAATAAATAATTTTCAAAGTGTATTGGCATGCTCACATCTTGCCAGTTCAAAACCTGATTTATTTTTAATGACAAGGAAAAGCTGTCAAGTTCCTTAGAAAGGGTATATGTTTGTAAGTTTGCACATAGATTTAGAGCCAATTTTTATGTAAGTTACAGTGAAATCCAAATCTTAACAAAGCTCAGAGGCTGTAGAGAATTTTACAAAATCGTGTTTTAAAGCATACACACACGCTCACACACACGTGACTCACTAGAATTGACGGTGGCTGCAGAAAGTGCTATCTAGGCGGCACAAAATGATTTTTAAAATGTTCTTGAAAAGAGATTTAGGTGGACAGAATGATTTTTCTAAAGATCTAAAGTTGTGCCTACTGAGATAATCAACCAGACTTTCTGAGTGTATGTTAGTTTTGGTTTTCATTAGAACACTTGGAGACAATTCTGATTATTTTTTTTCATTATTAGTTAAATACACATAGCAAAGTGAATTTGCTAACATTATCTTAGGAAGAGCTTAATGAGAATATTTCTTCTAATTGGTCATAGACTTTTCACACATAATAGGAGAGTTGTTCAGATAGAAGCAAGAGTACTAATTTTTTAATTAAAAAAGACTGGACAGAATGTTGATTAATAGGAGTGAGAGGAAATACTACTAGGTAGTGTTTATCTGAAAGGCTTACATTCAAATTAGAACAAATTTTCTGCTGGAATGAAGAGTTTATTAAAACCACTGTAATTAAACTTTCAATTGAAAGGAATGAGAATTGATTGCTTTATGTGTTATGCTTTATAATGGAATTGAATTTCCAAAATTTTTAATATTTGCATGTCTGTATTAAACATCTGTTTTTGTTTTTGTTTTCTCTTGTAAAGTGTCTTGCTCTGAGTCCAGGCCAATCTTGAACTCATTGTTTAGCCCAGCCTGGCCTCAGTCCCATGACAATCTTGCCTCAGTCTCCTGAGTCCTGGGCTGTTATATGAGTGTTTCACCATGCCTGGCTTATGTGGTGCTGGGGAATTGAACCCAGGGCCTTCCATTCAGCAGGTCTGAACATATACTTTTGAATTAAGCTTAATGTGGATTCCTCTTCAACAGTAGTTAATGCCTGAATGCAAATGTTTTCTTTTCTTTTTCTTTTCTTTTCTTTCTTTCTTTCTTTCTTTCTTTCTTTCTTTCTTTCTTTCTTTCTTTCTTTTTTTTTGAGACAGGGTCTCGCTCGCTCTGTGGTCCAGGCTGGCCCTGAATTCACTTCAGAGCCCAGGCTGGCCTTGGACTCACGGCAATCCTCCTGTCTCATCCTCCTGAGTGCTGGGATTACAGGCTTATGTGGTGCTGGGGAATGGAACTCGGGTACTTAGCGCTTGGCTTAGCGATTGCTCAAGTGTTTTAACCACTGAGCCATTCCTCCAGCCCCTGAATGCAAATGTTTAATGTAAAGAAGGACTTTATACTGATTATTTTATTGACATCATATAAATCCTACGAGTGAATGACTGGCCCAAAGTAACACAAATCTTGTGCAGCAAATTTAGGCATAGAATTCAAATACAGACTAAAGTAATAATTAATTTCATCTGTATGTGTGCATACACATGTTTATACATGTATACTTCCAAAAATAATTTATTTCATCGCACAGTTCTGAATCCAATGCAAATGCAAAGCTTGTGCCAACTAAATCATGGGGTATGTGGTTGACTTGGAGATGGAAGTAGCAGCTTCTTGTTTGTGTATTTACTTTCTACTGAGAATTTCAAGATGGGGATCTCTGGCTCACCTCAAATCATGAGCATCCTTTTAAGCAACTCGAGACAGAACAATAGCTATGGTTATTCACAAGGATGAAATGTCTATATTGTACATATAAGAGAGCTAAAATTTCCAGGACAGTTCAAGTTTGCATTCACTAGGCCCACAGAGGGTAGTTTTTCTGTTTGTGCTTCTGGCTGTGCCTCTGATGAAAGGTGACTGCAAGTGTGTAGCCTCCACAGATGGCCATGGTCCTAGCGGCAGAGAGCACCCAGCGGGGAGCCTCTGGGTGGAGTCCCCTGCACAGACTTTGGCCCAGTGAAATCTCTTAGAACTACTCAACTAGCAACTAGCCACTCCTGAAAGAGAAGATCAGTCCACTAAAATTAGCAATTATTCATGCTTCAGAGCTTATACACAAGCCACCCGCATACACTCACTTGTGAATTCAGTTACATTCTTAGAGAACAACAATGACTCAAAATTTATGGAGTCCTTAGTATTCTTGGGACTATTTAACAGGAAATTAACACTTATTTTTTTTCAGAATAGAAGGTCTTTTTGGAAACAAAGGATAGAGAAATAAAGGCTTCCACATTCTGGGAGGGAGGTCTTGAGTGGGTCGTCCCTTGGAATTAACATTTATTAAGTGTAAATGTGCTACACACACACACATTAAATTATCTCATGTACTATGCATAAATGAAACCATGAGTTGATCCTGATTAAAACTCGAATAGTTATCATTCTTCCTATTTAGAAGTGCAGTACCTGAGGCTGTTGGCTTAGGATTCCCACCTATCCTACCATGCAATCTCCCTTCCACAGAGTGTGATACATATAGTAAGACTGGAGGAATTAATTCTAGTCTCAGAGGGGAACCGCTGATAAAATGAAAATTAATTGTTTGGTAAAAGTTAATGTGTTTGTGCTTTTAAACTTATGTGAATAATCAAGTACTTTAATTGCATAGTTAGTTAATTTATTCAAGATGGCGTGTAAATAATAAATATAGACCACATATTATGGGCGCATAATTTTAGAAATAAATTAGAGTTGTTTAATAGATGCACGCTCTTAAGCTTTAACCAAAGGTGTGGTTGAAATATTTTATTTTTGAATTTAAAGCAAAAATGTGTAATAGATGAACAATCAGTAACGGAATTGTTAGGCATAGCATATGTACAGTTATGCATTTCATCAGTTTTTTTTAATTTGGGAGTATTTCTCATCTTTTTTCTCCAGTCCATATTTATTACTGTGGAAAATTTATTTAGTTAATTGCTTATGCTCTTTTGAAGATGAAAATTAGTTTTTATGTTATGTTTGCAATTATACACTCTTGAACATAATAAACGGTTCTGGTATTTGTTAGAACAATCTCTAAGTCTTTTTCCCCCCATTTTATTGATATGTATAAGTGCAAAATTTAAGGTTTACAATGAAGTTTAACATTTTGTGCACATACGTATCTTGTCAAGGTGACAAAGACTTTCCCATTCTCCTTTTGTCCCTTCTCCTACCCACCCCTCCATCACATAATAAAAGAGTTAATAGATCATAGGAAGAAAACATTCTGAGATTCTACTTTATGATATTTTATTAATGAGACAACACTATAATAAATTGATATCATAACAACAGTTGATAATAAAGATGAACATTGACATAGTTTTTAGAAACAAGTTATAATTTTTACGCAGATGGAATGTGTTTGGGTCCACATTGCTTTTTCTGCTCTAAAAATCTGAGTCTCTGAAAATTTTTCATCTGTCTATGCTTTCTACATAAAAAATAAAGAAAATAAGATTAGTAGAAAAAAGATTGATGGACTTCTGAGTGGTTCAAATGTCTCAATACTAATTATTTTTCAGAAAGTTAACTTAGTTAATTAAAAGCTTTGACTAACCTTTATTAAATATTTGTTCACCAAATTCTTATACACATTATGTCCCAATTTAATCTTCACAATTTTATTGTGACTGATGCTGCTACACTAACTCACAGTTGGAGAACTGAAGGCTCCCGAGTGAGGCAGTAGTTTGCTGGTAGTTGTTACAGTGTTAGTGGAATCGGGATTAGGTCACTCTTGTTTGACATACTGTACCATCTGCTGACTCCTGCGCAGTCAGTTCTAACTCTTTAGCTCCAGTGTATGGGAAGACTTGCTTCTCTCATCACAAATCTTAAGGAAACTAGAGAGCCTTACCAATGCCAATCTTTATACTTACTCAAGCTATAGCCAATTTTTATTGCCTGGGGATTCTGGCTGTGTGAATTTTTCTACTTCCTCAAATTTATTTGTCACCCCCAAATCAGTACTTGTACATTCATGGTCTGGGTAGATATGAGAGGAATTTTGAAAGATGTGTCTCCCAAAGTGCAGTTTTGGAGCTGAGGTCAACCAGAAAAACACTTTGCTTCCTATTCCAGCTCTCAAATTCTAAATAAGTATCTTTTTCTCCATCTGTGTAGTGCCACGCTTTTGACATTTTTATGGTTTTTGTTGTTGTTGTTAATGGTTTTCCTGTTTAAAATGTCCCAAATATAGTGGAAAAGTGTTGTCTAGTGTTCCATAATGCAAGAAGGTGTAGTGCCGTACTAGACAACATGTGTGCTACTGTCTGGAGCACGAGTCAAAATGCTATTGACCATAGGACCAACTGTTCTGAATTAAAAATATTTTTAACTAATGTTTATGTCCAAGGGAATGCATATAAAGCCGAGTTATGAAAGCAGCTTAAGAAAATGGAGTGACTGGAGATTTGAAGAAACTTGACTTTGTATTTCCTTAGAAGTAATTGTTTAGAATCTGCTAATTCACTGATTACAAACACACTATAGAACAGAACCATGAATAGCGATGATCAGCTGCTTGTAGTTTCACATGCAGATTCGCAATGGTGTATTTATGAAAGTAGATTTCATGCTCTTTGATTAAACTCTCACATGACTTAAATTTACCGGCTGTTTTAAGCCCTATTCTCAGATTCACTGATTTCCTATAAAGCACTGTATTTGTTTCTCATTGCTGCTGTCACAAATCAACACAAATATAGTGGCTTAAACATACAAATTAGTTACTTTAGAGTTCTGGAATTTGGAAGTCCATTATTTGTAGCAGGGTTATGCCTAAGGTGTTCTCAGGATTGCCTTTCTTTGGGATATTGTAGAAGAGACTTCTTTCCTTGGTATTTCTGACTTCTAGAGGGCACCTACATTGCTTGGCTAGTGCTCCTCCATCTCTCTGATCTCTGCTTCCATGGACACATCTTCTCTAGTTCTTCTGCCTCCCTGTACAGTTATTAGGGTATTTTTAATGGAGGCTGAAAGCTTCTAGCCCAGTAACTCATTCTCTTTCTAAGACAAATTTACTTATAGTATCAAGAAGTAAAAGATATGTCCTTCAAATCTCAGAACAATTGCTATTTAAACTCAGTGTGGGAGTAGATTAATGAGTGCACTGTACCAGGGAAGCTTTCCATATTGCTTAATGTTTTTATTCTTATTTCTAGTCCACAGAACCAAGGAAGGTCACATGTATGTCCAGAGAAGAGTTCATGCAGAGGATGATAGAGATTGTTGGTTGGGGCACACAGGAAGAATATGGGGAGCTCTTTGACAAAGTGGATGTGGCCCAAGATGGCTTCATCACTTGGGACAAGCTGACCTCCTTTATACTGTTATCACTTTATGAGAAGGATGAAAGAACAAAAGCAGTGGTGGCCCCCCAGTGGAAGGACCTGAAATTCCTCCCAGGAAAACACAAGGACACCATCCAAAAAGTAATTTTCTTAAAAAGTTCAAGTCGCTACTTGACTATTAGTAAAGAAGGCTTGCTAGGAATCTGGGGAGAGAATTTAAAGCTGCAAGAAGCACTTCCCATCACTTCTGATGCCACCAAGCTCAAGCACCTGTGGGTGACAAGTCTGGTTTCTCTGGAAAACGTAAACAAGGTATAGAGACTCCATAAATAAACTTATGGTTTGTTTGTAAAATGGGAGGAAAAGGATGGGAGAGGGATCCTGATCAATATCTAGTATAACTCCAGCAGTGACAGAGAGCTGCACTACTTGTGTCAGACCTCTCATCTGACCTGGGAGGGATTTGAGTACAGCCAAGTGAGCCACTTCAAGTTCCAGGCTGTGCTCATAGGTGTCTTAAAAGGATACTGCTGATAATGGCTCAAACTCTTGGTTCTCTCTCTCCCAGTGTGGTTACAGTGCATTATCAGCTGAGAAAGCCCTTATTTTCCAATAGTTTACAGCAGGATCATGAGCCGGTATGCAAAGCAGAGAGACTGCTACAGTGTGTGACCCAGTGTAATGACATTTATCAGATTTTGACCACTGTATTAGTTGATTTCTTAATTCTAGTAAGTAGGACTTAGTCTAGATGTTTTCTTCTAACTGTAGTTGTAAGCAAAATAAGACACTGAATTAAAATAACTTTGTAGAGGAAACTAGTAGCTTAAATCTATATTTTAAATATATCAAGTAGATGGTAAATTTTGTCATGAACAAGTTGAAAAATATACATGCAGAGAGAAAAGTATTAAAAACCTTGGAAAACCTGGATCCACCCTTATGGCTACTTGCAACTCACAGCCAGTATTGTTTTGTCTGTCTCTCCCATTGAGAAACAAAACATCAAATCATTTCATATGCAAATTGTTCTATATTTTTAAGAGATGATTTTCTTAGCATAGCACAGTCAAAATGCCAGAATCATAGCAACGATACTCCTGATTACCCTACAGAGCTTAAATATTTTGTTTGAGTCAGTATCTTAATAAGGTCCACATGTTGTGAATTATCTCTTTCCCCTTCTGTCTCTCTGTCTCTCTGTCTCTCTGTCTCTGTCTCTGTCTCTCTCTCTCTCTCTCTCTCTCTCTCTCTCTCTCTCTCTCTCTCTGTCTCTCTCTCTCTTTCAGTTTCTCTTTTGTGGTGCTGGTATATTCAAACGACCCAAGGCTGCATGCATAGCAATCAGATGCACTGTGACTCAGCTACATCCCTAGTCTTCCTTATCTCTCTGTCTCTGTTTCTCTCTCATATGTTAGTTATACAGAAGAGTTTTGACATACTCATACATTCACTAAATATAGTTTGATCATTTTACCCTTCCTACTTGCTCCTTTCTTCTCCCTCCCCTTTTCCCTTTCCTTAATCCCTTTGCTCTTACTCTTCTTTAATAGTTTTCCTTCTACTTTAATGTCATCTCTCTTTTTTCTTTCTTTCTTTTTAAGATTCTGGATATGTCTCCTTTGATACACACATTCTTCTTCAGCTCTTTTTTTGTAGTTTTTGGCTATTGCAATTGCATTTCTGTTGAAGAAACACAATGATTGTCTTTGCAAATTTTCTTTATTTGAATTTTGCATGTTGTGTGTACATGGACTAGTTTAATCTATATATTTGTTGTTTATATTTCCAATGAATAGTAGTCAAATTTAAGTTCAGGTTTGTGCTGGTTAGCTTGCTTGGATTGGTCGCTTTGGAGGAGTCAACCTCTTATGAGGTACAAAATATCTGGTTCTTTTGTGTCTTGGGAAATTAGCCTTTGTGGTCTATTATTTCTAGATTCATTTACATAGTAGGAATTGCCAAGTGATAATATTCTAAATTAATCACTTCCTCTCTCTTTACAATCTGGGGTAACTATATGAAGACTCTCCCCTCATTAATTAGTTATCAAGTTATACACTTTTTATAACAATGAAGAGACACATGATTCCTCACATCCATTTACCACCTAGAATATTGATTTAGTTTTCTAATACCTTCTAAAGATGGATCATAAATACTATTGTCTTTATTGCTATCAATATATTGAAATGCACAGGTTTAAAAATGATGATGCTTTCCAAGCCACTGAGTTATATCCCATGCCAAATTTTACCATCTTGAGACAGAAGGAACTAACACAAGTCAGCTTCCGAGTCTTTTTATAACCGCAACAGTCTTTAGAATCTTCTTAGCTTCCTGGAATGATAAGATGTTCCAGAATTGTCTTGTATTTTTCCTGTGCCAGACCTAGAATCAAGCATTTCCCTAGACTCAGGTCTTTTTAGTGGAGAATATATGTCTTATTGGCTGGAACGATCATCATTGTCTTTAGTTTCATGGAACAAGCCTTGATCTACTAGTCCCCTCAAGCTAACCATGAAGTATGGATTATTTTACTTTAAGGAAAAACAACAGCAAACGTGTATTTTGTCCTAGTCAAACAGGATGTAACCAGTGTTGCAAAGGTAAGTAAACTACAGTAGCCCATCTTCACATCTCCTTTGAGGAAGTGCTGATATCTATCAATAGTAGCATTTTCTTCCTCCAAAGGATCTAGTGCTAATGCTTACAAGATTAAAACAAAGTGCTAGTCTAAGTTTTTAAAGTTTTTCTAGTTTTTAAAATATATCCATGCTCGTCATTCTGTTAGTCTCATGTGATGTTTGCCTTGCACTGTTTCAAATTTTTGGGACTAATAAGTCAATCTCAGTCTTTCCTCTGTACTCCAGGTAAAATATTAAAGAACTTTGTTTTTTATTAAATGATTTTATTGAGGTGTGATTATACAAATTATACTACACATGTTAAGAGTCCCAGTTTGATACTTTCTAATACACATATGTGGAAAAAATAGTATGACATAGATAATAGCATGGTCTTTACCTTCCAGAATATTCTTGGTCCTTTTGACAACTCTCCCATCACTTCTTGTCTGGCAACCCTTGGTCTGATTTCTGACATTGTACTTTTGCTTCTCTTCTGGGGAGTTTTATATAAATGTTATCATATTGTGATACTGGATTTTTTAAATGTAGGTGATTATTTTGAGATTTTTTCAAGTTGTTGGATATATCAGTAGTTTTTATTTCTGTATTTGTTGCCTGCATATTTTTGATGAAGTATCAGTTCATTTATTTTTGTCCATTTTTTGTTGGATTTGTTTTATTATTATTAAGTTTTAAGGATTCATATATATTCTGAGTATAAGCTTTATCTGACAGATATACTTTACTTAGCACATTCTAATCTGTGTTTTGTCTTTTCATTCTAACATCACCTCTGGTGATTTTATATTTTGGTTGCTCATTGAATAACATTATAATATATATTTTACATATGTATACACATATACTGCATTTTTAGCTGTTTTTTGTTGAGATTTTTGTAGATAGCATTATGATTTTATACAGAAAGTTATGTCATCCATGAATAAAATATTTTAACTTCTTTTTTCTAAACTGGTTGTACTTAATTTTCTTTTCTTATTTAATTTTTCTGGCAGGAAATTGTCATACAATGTTCAATAGAAGTGGTGGGAATCAACATCCTAGTATTGTTTCTGGGTTTCCAAGTAATGCCTTTAGTTTTCAACCCCTAAGTTCAACAGCAGGGTTTTTTTTTTTCTTTTGCATTATTTTATTTAAATTTGTACATGTTCTTTATCAGGAAGAAGTTTCCTTCTTTTCCTGGCTTATTGAATGTTTTTATTATAAAAGTGTGTTGGGTTTTATCAAATGCTTTTTTGCATCTGTTGAAAAGATGATATGACTTTGTTCTTTATTTTGTTCATATGGTGTCTTACATGCACTGCTTTTTGTGTGCTAAACCAATCTTACCTTCCTGGGATAAATATCTCTTGGTCAAGCTGCGTAATCTTTTCTGTATTTTTTTTTATTCTGTTAGCATTTACTTATCTTTACATCTGTATTCATAAGGAATATTAGTCTGTAGCTTTCTCCTCTTGTGATGTCCTTAATTTCAATAGTAGAGTAGTACTTGATTGTCAAAGTAATCAGGAAATGATTGTCTTAGTTTCAATTCTTTGAAAGAGTTCGAGAAGAATTGCTATTAATTATTCTTTAAATGCTGGTAGAATTTATTAGTGACTCTGTCTTCACTGTAATAATCTTTGTAGGACTCTTTTCCTCATTCAGTCTTTTATTTGCTTTTAGTTTCTTATAGTTAATATATTTTGAATGTCTTCTTTAAATAGTTTAGATATTTTTATATTTCTCAGAATTTGTCTATTTCATAAAGGTAATGTAATTTGTTGGCCTGTAATTACCATATAGTTCTCTTAAAATCCTTTTTTTCTGTAAAATTGATAGTGTTTCCCACTATTGCCTCCTTTTCCTCCCCTCTCTCTCTTTCTTTTCCTCTCTCTCTTTCTCCTCCCTTTCTTTTCACTTCAATTTTAAGGATTTGCACATGGTAGGCAGAAGTTTAACACTGAGTTACACTCTAAGAATCCATCTTTCATTTCTGATTTTAATAATTTGCATCCTCTCTTAGTCTAGATGAATATTTGTCAGTTTTGTTGATCTTTTCAAGAATGAAGTTTGGTGTATTGATTTTCTCCACTGCTCTTTAATTTTCTATTCTCAAATAATTTCTATACTAATCTTTATTATTTTCTACCTTTAAGTTTAGCTTCTACTTCTTTTCTTAGTTTCTTAAGAGGAAACTTTGGGTTATTGACTTAAGTTCACCATTACAACAAATCCAGGAATTACTTGCATTGTATCTCATAACTTTCTGTATATGTGGTTTTATTTTTATTCGTCTGAATGTATTTTCTAGTGTCTGTGGTATTTTTGTCTTTGGCCTGTTAGTTATTTAATAGTAGGTTGTTTAATTCCATACTGAAATATCTTTAATTTTTTCTTTTGAGAAAAATTCTTATTTCCATCACATTGTTTTAAAAGAATATAATCTGTTTGATACTCATTCTTTTAAATTTTCTGAGATTTTCTGTTTACCACTGTGTTTACCACTGATTATGTAAGTCTTCTTGGGAAAATATTTCAGGTGCACTGGAGAAGGCTGTATATTGTGCTGTTGATGCTGTTGGTGGATGATGTGTTCAATGAACACTTGTTAATTTCCTATGTCTAGTTGGTTTACAATGTTTATCTAGTCTTCTATTTTCTTATTGATCTTTGGCACAGGTTTTCTATTTATTGTTGAAAATTACTGTTATTTTTGAAATGTCTAATTTCTTTCTTCAGTTCTTTTAGTTCTTATTCCATGTATTTTGGGACCATATTAGAAAAATGCAAATGTAAGTGTGACTTCATCAATCATATTAAATCCTAATTAGTTGAACATTCAAATTTAAAAAGATTTAATATATTTATTATTTAATATTTTTTCTATTTACTGTCATTTTCTCATTGGTGAGACATCATTCTCACACTTTCATTTAGTTCTTAGGGCGTTAGTTCTTTACTTCTTCAAACACATTTGTAGAGCTCGGTTAAAAACTTTGTATGATAAATCCAGTGCGTGGCTTCCACAAGGCTCATTTTTACTGATAGATTTTAATATTGTTTGGTCAATTACTCTTTTAAAAATAGCCTTGAGGCTGTTTTCATGACTTGTATTAGCAATTAGGTGACTTACATAGTTTTTATCAATTGATTTCTGTGAGAATTTGTGCTTACTTCACAAAATATGGTTAATAAAGCCTCTGATATGACTGCGATGCTACAGATTTCTAAGTCTTTGTTTTCCCAATGACATTAGTCATCTTGCCTCCTGTAAGACGGTGGATATAAGGAGGGGAAACAGGGAAGAAGGGATGTTCAAATGCTTTTAATGAGAAAAGTTTCTTTTTTATAAAGGGATAAGGCTTGTTTGAAGGGCATTTGTGCCACCATGTTATACTTCTATAATATTGTTAAAGACACTCAGGGAATGATGTCTGATTTAGCAATTAGATTTGCATGTTTGATTTGCTTATGGAGCTCACTAACTCCATGAGGAATGCTTTCTGCTTTTCTACTCTGCTAGATAGCAGTGGCTTTTACAAGTAAGGAGATTTGTTTTTATGAACTGCTGTTCAAGGAAGAATTTCCATGTCAATACAAACTCCAAGGCCTAAAAGGAACACCCATTTGCATGGATTATTGGTATGATCCTCTGGATGCCAATGAATCAATTCTTTCCTTTGGGGATATAACTGGAAAGGTAAGTGAGGGAAGGAAAGGATTGAACAACAGTAACTTAAAGTAGAAATCAAATTGACCTTCTAATTGAACTACATTATAGATAAGATCACACATACTGGACCTGAATGACAAGCATTAAATTAAAATTCCTCTTCCTGCTTGTAAAAGGAAATATTCTGTGTGTATGCAAGTGTGTCTGATCTGTGGATAGTCATATTTCCCTGTTTAAAAATAAGGAAAATTTACACCAGTGATGTTTAAAATATTTAACTTAGACCTTGTATCAAAATCAATATATAAAAAGTGGATTGGGGTGTGGCTCAGTGAGGAGGCAGTGGGTTCAGTACTGTCAAAAATTTAATCCTAATGTTTAGAACTGTTCAATATTAAATAACCAAACATAGCTCTTATAAGCCTTTCCAATTAATTGCTATGATATTTGTTTGTAAGATTTTGGGATTCTCAGTACTAGCCATCTACTGAGAGTGCACTTCCTATATCAGATAGCAGAGATAAATGCATTAGAGACAGTCATACTGAAACCAGCACATTCAGTACCATTACTTCTTCCTTCATAATACAACGCACCCAATGTGCGTAAAATTGCCCAATCGTCAGAGGCTTCTGAAGTGGCTTAATTTAAACCTTTTTTATGCCCATGGTTGTGAAAGTTTTCTTTCTTACTGTTTCCTGTTATAGACATATCCTGAGAAAAATGAGCGATAAACTGTCCTCAGTAATTGCATCACCAATTTTATAGTTGTTCTGTCTTTTATTGCCTGTATTTTAAAAATAGTATTTCAGAAATTCTTAATAATCCATCATCTCCTCCTTGTAAATCTTAAGGAGGATGAAATTTTCTTGTAGCAATCATCCTGCCAACGTGTCTATGTTTTTCTCTTGATGACTCTCTGAAGGTTCAGGCAATTGCTTTCACGGCGGCCCTGATTTCCCTGTTTGAACGGCCAGCTGGCACACGTGAAGATGAAGAAGCCCCCATGACCATCCGCTGGGCAGAGCTCGTC
Organism: Ctenodactylus gundi; assembly: GCA_004027205.1. NCBI lineage: Eukaryota > Metazoa > Chordata > Mammalia > Rodentia > Ctenodactylidae > Ctenodactylus > Ctenodactylus gundi. The sequence goes on along the minus strand of PVKB01000759.1, from coordinate 156,156 downwards.
TCCGGGTGTCACAGATGTTGCCATGTATTAGAACACAAACTTCATCACGGAGAATGGGTTAGGCAAGGTACTGAACTTCAACAGTCATGAAAGAAAGCATTCACCTTTGATTTCTACATTTATATTCTTTGATGAAAATATTCCACACAGAACATTGAAGCTTAGAAACCAATAATTGGTTCTCCAGAGGTTTTAGCCTGAACTCTGCTATGCCTGAACACTGGGAGGATTTATTTCTCATCTTTTCTTCCAAAATTTATGCTTTATTCAATTAATTCAGGTGAACTGTGCACTCAAGAAATCTCAAGAGAAGGAAATAAAAGTTATAGAATCAATTCACTTAGTTTCCATCCAGTTGGATCCTAACTAAAATCATCTAATCGCATTTAGGACCGCTTAACTAAAGAACTTTACACATTTCCTCAGCTTTTTGTTTTCTCTACATTCTTATTAGAACTACATTGTAACTGGTTTTAAAATTAAATATATTAGGGTTTTTTACTTCTTTTTAAAAATATAGTGCTCGAGTTCCTCTCTTTCAGAGATTTGAGCAGCAGTTCTCTGATTAATAGGATTATTGAATGAAATAGTATCTTCAGAATTGCAGAAATTTTAAAAATCCTAGTCACCAATAAGTTAATTTCATAATATACTTTAATTTTTGCAATATTTTTGTCTTTTTATTCCCAGATCAAATTTATAACATCTGCTCCAATCCAGGTATTAAGGTCTATGGCAATATTTTTCTCACTTCCAAATTGCTACATTAAGGAACAGCCACTCAAAAATATACAACTAATAGTCACATTGGTTTTAATGAGCTCCAATATAATGAAGGTTGTTTGTCCATTTTTAATATAGTTGGAAAAGGAGAGTCACAGTGGCTCTCGCTAATAGTTTTGACAGTAGCTTTATTTTCAATTTCAAGAGGTAAAATTAATTCTAAGTATATGTTCATAATTATTATATCCTGCATGAAGAAATATACATTCTGCATTTTTCATTAAATATAAATCACACTGTATTTTTATACTTTTTATTCATCTTTTAATTTTGTCCTGAAATTAATTGGGGGAAAACAAATGATTTTTTTGTCATCAAGTAGGTAAGACAGACACAAATTTATATGTTGAAATTCTGTAACAGTGAAATGAAAATCAAAATGCTAGAAAGAAAATGAGTGAAGCTATTGCAACTACTATAAAAAAATCCATTATATTTTGATAGATAAGCCATAGACTAGATTATGCTAATCATAAAATAATAATTCTCAAAATCTACTTATAGTGAGTTGTCTGAGTACATTATTTGAATCCCATGATTTAAATTAATATGGGAAGTAAAAAAGTAGCTTATAGAATGATATTGGTGAAAAGGTAAAGATTGTTTTGTAGATTAATAATATCCAAATGTGTTCTTCATGCTGAGAGGGAAAATAAGTTCATATTGTAGACCGTGCCTCATTTTTCACTTAGACTCATCAAAAACTAACTACCCTGGTGAAATTTTCTGCCAGTAGTATTTGCCTCAGAAGTTGCAAGGCCAAGATTATTCTCTAGATAAGTGTTAACTTGCTACTGGTCATGTTTCTGTCATATCCTGACCTTTGGTTTCCTCAATTACTGACATAGGGTGTGGAGACTGAGTGGAGGCAATATACCATTTGTTATTGACTATGTCATACCCAACAATGGAATGTTTCATAAGGTTTGTTTGGTCAGTTATTTCAAGTAATTTGATAATTTTGTCTTAGATGCATGTGTGTGGCTAGGTGTGTTTATATTTTACTGAGTTTCTTGAGTATGAAGACCTATAGTTTTCATTTTTTCTAAGTATTTTCTGTTATTTTCTCCGTTTATTGCCTATTCTTTCTCTCCCATATCTTTCCCCCTGGTTATTCAGTTATCCAACCCACACCAACCGACTGCTTCACCCTTTACAAACACAATCTTCATCTCTTAAACTCAGTAAATGTGTAGAGTGCGTTTTCTTGCTCTCTGTATCCAAGTTTGGGAATATTTCCTCCAACAGTCCATAAGTGATGGTCAGTTTCTCTCTTACTGTGGCACACATTTTCATTGACTACTGTCTAATGTCTGAAATTGTTGTTACCTGCATTTATTGAGTTTTCTAATTGTAATGGTGAGAGATTAAATTGAGTCCTAATTTCTCCATTTGGGCCAGAAACAGAAATGTAGCATGTGGATCTTTAAACAGTTTGGTGTGTGATATATAGTTGCTGGCAATTTATTTTTTCCTTTTTGGAGATCTTCTGGTTTCTGTACCAGTCTTTTTTTTTTTTTTATTGTGAAAATAAGAGCTTCTAGATGGCATCTGCTCAGACCACAGTTGTTAAGTAAATACTATGTAACAGGCCCAGTTCTGAGCATTGGCATAGTTTAATGGACTCGGATATCTAGACTGGCCATAAGAAACTCATTTTTTAATACACTCAGGAAATGCTAAAATAATCACCTCAAGTTTTACATTTATTATCGTGAACTTTGAAGCACCCTAAACCTAGTAGTCTTTCGGTAACACTGAGCATCCATAGGCACTGAATACAATGTACTGTAAATTCTGTGGTAATTATTGTAATGGATGATGGACAACTTACTTGTTAAAAGGTTCTGAATGTAAGGAGTGTCCTGTTGGGCTTCATTCAGGGCAGAAAATAATTGGCAGTTTAAGTTGGTGCTGAAAAACTAGGCAACACTTTAACATTGGGAGATGCCAAAATAGTGAACTAGTTAAGCACATGTGAAGAGTTCATTACATTCATTTTCCTCTGCCTTTTCCTTTGTAGCATTTTGTTTTTGTCTTAAATAATGCCATTAGTTTTCTTTGTGGGAAAAAAATCCACTTTGCAAGTTGGTTTTAAAAGTCTTAGAAATTCTTTGTGAATGTTGTTAAAAAGAATTTTAAAAGAAAAGACACCCAAATAAGTCATTCTAAATGTTGGTAGAACTCACATACTTAAAAAGGGGTAGAAGAAACCAGGTAGGTAAGCAAAACAATAAATCATGTTTAGTTTACTATTATATGCACGGAGGTTGAGGAAAGTGTGGAAGAAGTTACCCAAACAGAAAAGAGTACAAGAGTTTAGGAAGGCCAGCTGTCTATATAAGATTCTGTTTTTCCAGTTTTAAGTATAGAACGCAAATGTCTCTGAGAGCAGGACCTATCTCAGTCTCAGCCAGTGAATAGAGCTTATTCTTAAATTTAGCAAAATAGACTACAAGTTTAAATATGTCTCTGTGTTGTTGTTTGAAGCTCAGTTATTTTGGTAGGAGAAGGAAGGAAGAGTGAACAGGAAGGAGAAGTAAGAAAGGGAGGAAGGAGTCAAACATAGCCCTGTGGGGTTGCTAGTGATCCTAGTTAGTTCTCTTTGGTCTTAAGATCTACTCTGTCAGGAGCAAGCAACCAATGGCTGCTTTAGTTTGAAAATATTTTTATCCCAACAACCTAAATTGATATTCTTGGAACTCCTCAAAAAGCATTTTTGGTGATTTTTATTCTTGGTGTGAGGAGGCAACATATAATTGAGGAAAGAGATACTTGAGCAGGCATAGTAATACATTTTTACCAATGCTAAGGGTAAAATAACTCTCTAAGACTGAAATGTCAAAGGAAAAAGCCAGTCTCAGCCATAATGAGTGTTAGCACATTGCATTAAGATAAGATTTACCATTTTTAGTTTAAAATGTGAGGAAGAAAATGTTTTCCTCCTGAGTGATTCTGTGTCATATATTAATGGAAAAATAATTACATTCTGAAATGCTTGTAAAGTGAATGTAGAGACTTGGGGCGATAGTGGAGAGGCACAAATGTCGTGAATCTCAGAGAACTTGCCTTTTTAATAATGATATTCTAAAATAGGCAATACCATTGGAAGCCTTGAAAAAACACAGGCTAGGAGTATATCTTTGGAAGGGTGAGCAAAAATAAAATAACAAAGAAAAAAAAATTTTGTATTATTGAGTTTAAAGGCGTTGTCTGCCTTTGTTTGACTAGGGCTCCAAGGAGATATAAAACAGTTCCAGCTGATAACAAAACCACTAATTGGAGCACTACTTAATGGAGTGGATGCCAGAGAGTTTGAAATACAGCCACCAGGTTGTGTTTCCTCAGGGAGCCTCCATAATTGATAAGGACTAAGTTGGGAAGAGAAGCCAGATTTAGTGTAGTGCTTGCGTGTTGCTCCACTTGCCTGCATCTAAATCAGTCCTTCAGGCTGCACCACCGAGAAGCTAGGCAGCTGTCTTTCCGGCCAGCGCCCTTGCTGCATCTAAAGCAGCGGAAATCAGCTGTGAATTGGTGGCTAGGGCCTGAAGAAGAGGTGTCACCCTGTAGTTGTTCCATAGCATGGTGGAAGGTGAGACCCGGATGTGCCACAAGCCTGAGTCCCCTTGGTATTCTGAAGTAATCACATTATTTTTGAAATACGCTTTGCTGTGCTGGGGCTTTACATGTTAAAATGCAGTTTGATTTTGAAAGGTGAAAAGGATGCAGCTATTCTTTCTCTTCTTTTTGAAATGGAGGTGGCTCTGAATACACAGACCCTCTGCTGGAGTCAGGGACAGAGACTCCGACTTCAGTGGAGGAACTAAAACCAAGAATAGCACGCTCTCACACAAGGAAGCATCAAAGAAGGTTCAGAATGAGGTGTTGTCCTCAGCCATGGGATTCATAAAGTAAAAGCCTGGAAAATGGTAATAAAAATTCCTAGTTGGAGATGGCCCAGTTTCCTCCCCTCAAACAGCCTCTTACCTGTTGGCAGAAATGACAGTGTGAGTCAGTCCATTCTGCTCTGAGTGCACTTTGTTGTGTAATGCAGTTTTTTCCGTATCACTTTTTGTTTTTTGTCACTTTCCCACATGAACTAATTGCTATCACACAGTTATTTTGACAGCACCAAGAAGGACCAGGCTCAGTGGCAGGTTCCCTTAATGTCTTTTTTATGACTGTGTGGAGAGACAGGGAAGGAGTTGAAAGTTAGTATATTAATGCACTAATATGTTAAAAGTGTTTTTCTCTCCTCTCAAAATGTTATATAATGCAATTTAGACTTTTTTTCTTTTTAAATCCCTAGACTCACTGGAGATATTATAAATAAGTCATTTCTTTTATCAAATTGTCCTAGTGCATAATTTGATATTAAATTTTTTCTCTGGTGACCTATCATTTTGTTACCTCATTCCAAGAAGTGAAAAAAAATGTTTTTGTTTATCAGAAAATTTGATTTCCAAAGAAATGGTTCTTCTTTTCTTATCTTTTACTTAATCATTCTTTGGAGCTCTCCTGTTTTACAATGTATTCAGAAACAAGTTTTACCTTGGTTTAGAAATAAACTGTGAATTGCTGAACCTCCAGTATCTAACACTTCAGGCTCATAAAATGCCATTTGATAACCCACAGGTTCAAATCATAAATCAATGTACTTTGTTATACGTCTCTATGGCTTCCAAGATAAAGATGAAAGTTGGATATGACAGGGGAACACATGACAAAATATATTTTGATTGTACTATAATTGTGTTATGGCATTTCTATGGATTTGAAGATATATTTGCAGTTAGAGTATATACTTCAGATCTTTTAATAGTGATTCCCTGAGTATCAAGTCATGATAATGTTTTCTGTAAACAAAGGGAATATTGTCACTGAGGCTGCTTTCTGATTGAGAAATTTAAAAAAATTATTTCCATTTATTTATTTATTTATTTGAGACCTCACACTTTCTGTCAGGCTGGTCCTGAACTTGCCATGTAACCCAGGCTGCCCTTGAACTCAGGGAAATCCTTTTGGCCCAGTCTCCAGAGTGCTGGAATTACAGGCATGTGCCAATGTGCATGGCTTACATGGTACTGGGAAGCCAAACTCAGAGCCTTATCTTTGCTAGGCAAGCACTGTGACCACTGTGATACTCATCCCACCTCCTGCTGGGCATTTTTATGTTCTTTGTACTTCTACTTAATTCATAGTGGAGTGGTAGGCCCTTTAAAATTAAATTGCTCCTTGATGAAGGCTCAAATCTCTCCCCTGTGTAGGAAACTGATAGGAAACTGATTTTTTGTTTGTTTCCTTCCCTTCTCTCTTCATCTCTCTGCCTCTCTTTCTTCTCAAGAAAGAAAAATAGTTACACGAGAAAGTAAGATACAGAGAGAGCAAACTGGACATAGGAATAGAGTTCCTGTGGAGATTCAGGGCAGCATAATGCGAAGAAGATGAGGAATGAGAAGAACACAAAGAGTCGAGGAAGGAAGACTTTAGAAGGAATGAGGTCTTGGCCCAGGACTGAGAATGTCACAGGAAGAAGTGTTGCTCGTAACAATAAGAAACCCAGGTCTGGCCCTGTCATGTACATCTTAGTGGCTTAGTGGAAGAGGAAGACACAGCAGTACAAAAATGGCAACTCACAGCCAGGCAGGAGTGGGTTCAGTCTCATCTCCACCTTAAATTAGCTGCATGACCTTGGGCCAATTAGCCTTCAGGTTGCTTATAGTCTTATTAGTGAGATTGGGATAATTTACTCACTGAATATTATTACAGGACGAGAGCTTCAGGCATGCTGCCTGGTGCATGGGAGGGATTCACCAAATCATCTTCATAATTATAAAAGTAATTCACACGTCAGGGAGGAATTACATAGTGGAAGAGGAGGAAGAAACACACCATCCATGCAGATTCTAGCCAGACTGGGGAAATTGACACGCTTCATGTTAAATTATTCTGTGTGTCTGATGCTTTGTAAGGCAGCTCTGCTTTAGCCCTTTTCTGGAGTCCTCCTCTCTCTCTCTTTTTTTTTTATTCAAGGTCTCACTCTGTAATCTAGGCTGGTCCTGAGCGCACTATGTAGCCCGAGCTCACCTTAAACTCATGGCAATCCTTCTCCAGCCTTCTGAGTGCTGGGATTACAAGTGTGTGCCACCATGCCTGGTTTATGTGGTCCTGGAGAGTCAAACTCAGAACCGGGCATTTGCTAGCCAAGTGGTCTCATTGCTGTGCGATTCCTACAGCTTCTTGATTGGAAACTTTTATATTCTCGATATTTCTACTGAAGTCGTGGTGGGGCAGTAGATGATCAGGGGTCTTATGCCTTTAAAATTAATTCCATCTTAATGAAGGCTTACATGTCTCCCCTTTATAGGAAACTGATTTTTTTATGGGCTAGCTGGCTTGCTTGCTTTCTCTTTCTCCTTCTTTCCTTCCCTCTCTTTTTCCTTCCTTCCTTCTTTCCTTTTTTCCCTTCTTCCCAAGAAGGAAAAATAATATGCGAGCGAGTAAAAAGGATAGGGGAATGTAGCTTCCATGGAGATATGTGTCAGTAGATTGTGAAGAGATGAGATGAGGAAAGGAAAACTCACGAGGAATGCTGGTCTTGGCTCAGGATTGATGTTACTGGGGAAAGAAATGTTGTTTATGATAAGAAGAAACTCAGATCTGGTCCTGGCATATACACATCAACATGACTTAGTAGAAGAGAAAGACACAGCAATACAAAAATGGAGAGCTCACAGCCAAACTGGAGTGGGTTCAGTCTCATCTCCACCTTAAATTAGCATCATGGCCTTGGGCAAATTGGCTTACAAGATGCCTATGGCCTCATCAGTGAGACTGGGATAATTTACCCACTCACTAAATATTATTATAGGATGAGAGTTCCAGGCATGCAGCCTGGTGCATGGGAGGGATTCACTAAATCATCTGCATAATTATGAAAGTAATTCACACGTCAGGGAGAGGTTACATAGTGGAGGAAGAACAAGAAATATACCATCCATGCAAATCCTAGTAAGATTGGGGAAATTGACTATTTCGCTCTTTGACAAAGTCCTTCTGTGTTTCCCAGCATGCTTTACATTAAAATATTCTGTGTGCTTGATGCTCTATGCAGTAGCCCTGCTTTAGTCCTCTTTCTGGAAATCTCCTTTATCCAAGTCCCTCTTTTATTCATTATTTATTTGTTTATTTTTGAGATAGAATCTTGCTTTGTTATCTAGGCTCTCCTCCAATTGAAGGCAATTTTCATGCCTCAGCCTCTTTATTGCTGGGATTACAGGTGTGTGCCCCAGGCCTGCTTCTCTCTCTCTCTGTCTCTCTCTATCCCTCTCTCTGTCCCCCTTATATATATTTTTCCGGTAGAAATTATTCTGTCATTAAGTTTAAATTATTTTTTTCACATTAAAATGTAGAAGCTAGAAAGAGTCATCTGAAGTGGTCATTGGCTAACAGAAAGATAAACATTATTAGTAATAGAAACTTGAATATTCATCTGGAGAAAGTAGATGGGGAATTGTTTCCCTCACTTAAATTTCTCAATTTTATTTTGTTTGGACTATACAAATGGTGGTGATGAGGTACTTAAAATCTGAAAATTCATACAAAATTTTGTTGTGTATGCGTGCCATCCTAGTGGAGAAGGTCTGCAGCTTTCGTTAGATTGAAAAAGCAGTGTTTGGTCTTCCAGATTTTAGGAAGTACGCTTTACTTCAGCAAAGTAAAATTGACGTCAGTACTGGGTAGTATGCACTTCAGTGCCTTGTGCCTTGAGGGTGGTCCTCAGGAAGTATCACCAGCAACACCTGTGAATGGGTGAGAAATACTGACTCAGATTTAGGAAAAAGAATCTGCCCTTTAACCTGATCTCTAGGTCTAGATTCAAGTGCATAATAAGATTTGAAAAGATTTATTTTTTTACAAAGTAATAAGGCCGCATACTCTGAATTCATATTCTGGCACTGTCAAATACTAATGTGCTGAGCTTTGATTTATATTGTGTGTTATGTAACACTGAACCACACCAAACCCAAGAGTTAATCTCAGGACTCTGGATGTACCTTAGGATTCATTTCTGACTTTGGTCAACACCGTTGAACTCTCAGGAGAACTATTTCTTCATCTGTAAGATAGACAAATGGGTCAGCATTCTTTTGGTTCTAAATTCTAGAGTTTAATTTCTTTCATACGGGTATTTTGTCATAAACTCTTATCTTTGAAATGCTATTTTTGTCAATGTTCACTAAATGTCTTTAAAACTCTGAAACCCACACTAATTTTTTTTTCCTTATCTAACCTCTGTTCTATGATTTAAGTTTGCTTTATCACTTAATATGCTAAAACATTCTCTAATTGCTTAATCTACACGTCTTTTTTTCATGATTAGCGATACATTTTTGAGGTTTTGCTGTATCTTTTTTCTCTTATTGTCCTTGGTAGATGCCCAATGAGTCTTTGAAGGTTGTATGCCATATTTCAGGTGACACATTGAATAATTTTGACCTTATTAATTTCTTGTAAATTGGCCATATTAAGCCATTGATATCCCAGGAAGAGACATGTAAAGTATGCTAAATTAAGCTAGTCAAATGTCAGTATTAACTCTTGAGTAAATCCTAGTTACTTATCAAAAAAATCCAGCGGAACAAGTCAGAAGAAAATGAACTTATTGAAGGAAATACCCTCTGTTGTCCAGATTTCTCTGCCTATGGTAACTATTTTGGAGTTTATATATACACATTCATACTCATAAATGTAGCAACATATATTTAAATACACATAACCATATACACACATAATTTTATTACATCAAAATAGTAAAACTAGAGGCTATATTTGACTCTGTAATGAATGTTGCTTTTTCTTTTACAAAGTTATAAATACTTCTTTTTCAAGCTTCTGTAATCTGTAGCATACTTGGCTTATAAAAAAACAGAAATTTATTTTTACAGTTCAGCGGGCTGAAAAGCCCAAGAGTAAGGCACGAGCAGGTGTGGTTTATGGGGAAGGCCATTTATAGGAGACACCTTCTAGCTGTGCCCTCTGTAGAACAGCAGACAAACTCCAGGAGGTCTCTTTTGTGGGGGCACTAATCTCAATCACGAGGTTTTTGCCCTCAGGATCTGAACACCTCCCAAAGATCCCACCTTCTAACACTATGTCTTTGAAGGTTAGTATTTCTACTTGTGAATTCAAGAGGCAGCAGACATTGGCTATAGAATGTGTATTCAGAACTGTGGTCTAAGGTTTTATGCTGTCAACAAGTTAGCTTGTTTTAATAGTACAAAGAGCAGCATAATAGTGTAGTGCTCAGTTAGAGTGACTAATTAAAAGAAATCTTACAGTGACAGAGGACAAAAACTCCTATGGCAGAGGAAACTACCTTATTATTCAGAGTAGACTAGGCAACATAATTATTGATGTGTTTGTTTCCTTTTTTTTTTTTTTTTTGGCCACAGTCCCATACAGATAACAAAGAGCCCAGACAAACACCTGCACATGTAATTTACTACATTACAGGAAAGAAACTACAAACTTTGGGAAACTAAATCTTACATGTGTGTTAGCCTGCAACCTTCAGGTCCCTTGTCCTCATTTTAAGAGTTATATAACAAATATAAAAATAATTTTTAAAAAATTATATACATTGACTATATCATGTATTTTATATGCAGCCCAATACATGTCTTCTTCACTCCCTGCGGATGAGGTAAGCCAAAAGGTTGGGCACACCTGCAGGATTCGTGCCTTCTCTTGCTCCAAAGGACAATACTTTTGTCAATATTCCAGATTGTAAGCGAGCCTGCCACTTGCCATGTGCTCCAAAGGGAGACCCTGTCTCCACATTCCAAGGCATTTGCTCAACAAGTATCTTTGAAAAAATAATGTAGAGCAAACAACAGGCAATGTACAGTTTCTCAACTTAAAAAAAATGTAAGTCCACATTTTATGAACTGGTACTCTCTGGTAATGACATGTTACGGAAGGATTCCAATGCTTTGACTTTTTTAAAATTAAGATTGCTACAGGAAAAAAAAATGATCCAGTGAAAATTGTCTCCCAGGATCATCACCCTTGATTCTGTATTAATAAGTAAATCAGAACTATTTCTAAGAATCATTCTCTTAAAGCAACTTACTTTGAGCTGTGCAAAGTGACTAAGTCATTCTTCATGTGAAGCAGAATTTGCCCTTGGAGTCAAATCATACCTCCTCCTACGTGAGACACAGATGCAAAAGAGAACGTCTGCCTCACTGTGGATGGGGCAGTGGTTTGAAATTGATGAAACAGCAGCTCCCTATGTGCCTTTCATAGCTCTCAAGTCTGACAGAAATAGAAGAGTTTGGTGGCAACAGGAAGCAAATACATAGTTTTTGCTGGAGAAGTAGAATTTTACTTCAGAGTAACTTGCAGTGGATCATGTGGAGCACAGGGACAGGGATTTTGACGAGAGCCTCCCTACTTGTGTTTGTAAACTTGGCAAGCACTGAGTTCATTCTACTCTCAAACATTCTACACGAGTCCAAATTTTAAGAAGCCCATGTTTGAGCTGGACCTTTGGGGAGTAGCAGATGGCTGGTGAGCTCTTGTTTGCCTATTCCAGGCCTGGGAGGAGGACCATGGACAGAATTTCGGTCTGTTACTCATTTTACATCTCCAGAATCCAGTATGATCATTGTGATTAATTCAATACTCTTTCCCTGCCATGTGTTCCATGAGACATTAAGTTTCCCTAGAGCTGGAGGGAAGTCAGAATGCAGAATTTTCTGTAACTTCTCACTGTCAATTCCTTGGTAAGAAGAGCAAAAGGGGTGAGGTGAGGTGTTTCTGAATTAAATTTTTAACATTGTGTATTTAAATAGTGTCATTTTGGTAACATCTTACAAAAAAATCAGTGGAAGATTTTCTTCTTCTGTTTAATATCTTTTTTCAGTTACTTACCATGCGTCTTTGGATGCAGTCATTTCCAGCACAACCAGCAACACAAACTCGGTGGTGCTGGCCTGGAGAGAGAAATCAAGAAAGCATCTTAAAATGACGTCTTTCAACATTGCCCAGGGCATTCACGCTTTTGATTACCACTCCCAGCTCAATTTAATTGGTATGTAACATAAATCATGATAACTATGAGGGTCTCATAAATAGACTCAGATGCACATTTGTATGCATGAGCTCCCCACCTTGTTGCTTTATTGCCAGAGAGACCAACTTGAGCAGCTCACATTTCATTGCCTGAGAACGTCGGGTAATGATGCCCGCGGATGGGTGGTGGATACGAACTACATTGCGGTGAAAATATGAGAGAGCACCCTGATGCTTTAATGAGTCTTTTTATTAGAATTGGTGGGAGATGTGAAATGATACAGGGAAAGAAGACAGTTTGTGCAGCATCTGCCATTCTGCCGCTCTCCTAACACCACCAAATGCTGCACCCAAACAAATACATCATTTCCAATGCTGCTATGCACACGCACACGCACACACACACATGCACACACTTCAGTGGAGAACTCTAAAATGGAGATTGTTTCTCAATCACCTTTCAGAAAGCATCTTTAGCAATTTAAAAAAATTGCAAATAAGCCTAACTTTAGTCTGCTAAAGAAGAGTTCTTTTAATATAAAAGGGCATATTTTAGTTGGTAAAATATAAAGATTTTCATGTACTCACTATTTAAAATATTTAGACATCCTGATATTTAAAATTATATATATATATATATATATATGTATATACAAAATACATATAGTGTTCAAAAATTGCAAAAAAGAAAGCATACACATATTGTAAGATTAATAAGATGTTTACAGAGGTCATATGTGGCCAGCAAAGTTGGTCATGTTAACCTTAATTCAATGATTATCATTCTTATAAAGATCATTAATATTATCCAATTTTTAGGGGGCCAAATCTCTAAAAATATAGAGAATATTTGGCAATCATGATTTACAAATGCCTTAAATACAGTCAGGAATATGTAACTTGAACTTTCAAAGAATGCTATAGATTTATCAGGGAAAGATGGAGGTATTGATGAATTTTTTTGACAAGGACTCAAATATTTGTGAATTTATTTGCTTATTATTTATTCAATCTCTATATCCTAATCACTACTCTGTATTAGTCACAGAGCTAGAAAAATAATACTGAATAAAGCTGAGCTGTATAATTAGTCTTGACCAGGGGCTAGCAAAAAATTAAATTTCTACACATTGGAATGGCACTATACACTTTACTCTTGAATTGTCCCCTGAATATTACCAAGTGATGTTCAAAATACCTTATTTTATCAATAAAGTGAGATAGAGTTATATTTTATGCTTCTTTGTTTATATATACTTGATTATTTAAATGCCAGTGAAAATAGTTCTTTCTTTTTACTTTTTATTACTTTGTAAATATTCATTTTGCTGTAGCTTTTTCTTATTCATGCGTAGCTCTAACACTTGTCCACTTCTAGGCTGTGCTGCCTCCAGGATAAGAACTTTATCTGAGAGGGAGTCTGTCTCCTTATGGAAAGGTTGCTATTGGGTCCTAAAAAGGACTATATTTTTCCTTCTGGCTCTGAACATCCTGTCACCCTAGGCAAACTCTTTTGCCCATATTCCCTTTAGTTCAACAATTCCTATTGATAGAAATGCTCTATTAGTCTAGTTTAGCTGATTAAAGGCAAGATTTCCCTTCTTTCAAGACAAGGTGCAATCGTTTTCATCAGAATGAATTTATTAACCTATATATACATGATAAATTCATTTTAAAAATGTGTGGCCTATTCATATTACTAATACTTTTTTCTTTTTAAAATCTAATTAGCAACTGCAGGTATTAACAATAAAGTTTGCCTTTGGAATCCATACGTTGTTTCTAAACCAGTCGGTGTCCTCTGGGGTCACTCAGCCAGCGTAATCGCTGTCCAATTCTTTGCAGAAAGAAAACAACTCTTCAGCTTCTCCAGAGATAAAGTAAGTATTATTGTGCATTTAATTTATTTAGTTCTGCCTGTCCAATTCCTATTGAAATCTTCCTGAGTCCTAAATTTCTCTCAGAGACCAAGTCAATTTTTTAACCATGTTTTAACTTGTTATTTCTTTAAAATTCTGTATTTAGAAAAAGTATTGATTTGGTGGCTACTTCACAAATGTCTGGACAACTGGAGAAAGTATTTTGTTAAAATCTTGCTGGAATTATGTGTTTATATCTTTTGTGTTGTGCCTCAAAATATCAACTCTTAAATATCCAAAGTTCCCACTATTTAAACGGGAGAAAAGTAGAAATGGAGATGAAGAAATGCTATTTTGGTAACATATGGAATAGACATTATCAGATTAGTTATTGTTGCTTTGAAATTGAAGGGACTCAGTAGGTTAGAAATTTAAGTTTCACCAAGCAGTATTATTTATTGAGAACATTTCAGTGAAGCCAATCAGTGTATTTTTATTTGGTATTAATATTTGGCGATTTTTTTGTTTGTATTTTAGGGTGCTGGGGACTAAATCCAGGGCCTTGCACATGTGAAGCACACATTCTGCCACTGAACTGTACTCCAAGCCCTTGATATGACATTTTAAGTAATGGTAGCAAAACATATGACACTGAAAACAGATAATCCAAGTAGAATTTTGAGCACACTCTTTACTATATATGTTCAGTTATACAAATTCATAATACTACAAATCTTGTCATTTGTGTCTCTGTAAAATTTAATTTACATAATGCCTCACTGAAAGATCTAGTTAAACATAAAATAGATTTAAAGATATTTGGTTACAAAGAGAAAGTTGACAAGATGCTTGCTAGAGAGCCTTTGAGACTATTTCAATCAATCCAAATTTCTTTTTGTTCTATGCTAAAGCTGACCTCTGTCATCTCCAAATCTTTAATTCTATAGTTGCAGCCCAGCCCAAATCTAGTTTAGCTTTATGTGATTGCTACTGTTATTTTAATTTTTTATTATTTTATAGCATTACCAATCATAATTTTTTTCCTTAAATATTATAAATTAACCATGAATTCCTATTGATCCTATTGATCAAGATATATTTACCACTCTCATTTCTCCATCTTTGCTGCCACTGGTTTAATTAAAAATCTGCCTTCTTTGCTCCAAAATACTGATAAGATTAGGCTACTTGTATCCCTACTTTCTTCCGATAGACTCCAATCTGTCCTTCATTCTACTGGGTAAGTAGCTTGCAAGAAAATTTCTTCAGTTACTCAGTTCTCCTCCACCTGTCAGCACTGAGGTTCTTAAGCTTTCCCATGAAGTCCTTCCCTGCTTGCCAGTCTATTTCACTTGTTTTTATTTATTTATTTAGCTAATGCTCTTGAACTATGCCAAACTGTTAGCTGGTCCCATCTTTCCTTGCCTTGTTACATGCTCCCTTGGTCAATTTTGACTTTTCCAATAATCAATAATTGCCTATTTTTTCTCTAGGCTTAAGAATTTTAAGTCTTTCATACAAACACTAGGTGTTTCCTTTGATGTACTCCCATTGTTCCTGTGTGTCCCTCATAAAACACATACCATGATATATTAAATTATGAGTTTGTTTCCCAAAGGAGGCTTGTATCTTTTTTCCTTGGCACTTACCACAGTACTTGGTACCTAGTAGAGTTTATTCAGTTATTAATTGTTGATAGCTTGGAGTGAAGGCACTTTATTGTGAATTTAAGTAAAACTTGTTGTGATGCCCCTATGATGTTAGGTTTATTTTTCTATTTTATTTTTAGATCTTTTAGCAACTTTTAAACTTTCATAACTCAATGGAACATAATCTGACATGTACATTAAAGCATTGTGTATGTACATCCTATCCTTCATTAGAGATTGGCTGAAGGAAAAAAATTACTTTTTGAATTTATTTTTTGTGTTTCCCAGGAAAATATTAATGTATTAAACTAATGCTGGGTATGATATACCAAGTAGTGTGACTGCCAACTAAATGATAAGATTTATGAAATTAGGGACTATATCTTTCTTGAATTGTACCATACAAATATGAGGTTCTCAATAAATTGTAGTTAAATGAATGTAACTTTATCAAACATAAATATGAAACAATGTATTTTATCATTTTAGACTTCCATCTAATGTTTTATAACTTTTAAGGCAAGCAAAAAAAAAATATCCTCAGATTTATAATGGATCACATACAGCTGCCAGTAGTGTTAAGTCTACCGGGCCTCTTTTAAAAGCAGTTTGCCCTTCAATTTTTGCTTTGACTTCTAAACCATTACATCGTAATAAAACTTGCCATGCTGGCGGTCGCATTAGTCTGAATTCACTTCACCTTGATACATGCACAGTAATCTCAGACCTTGTGTCTTTAGAACAAGCAGCAGGGCTCTCTGCTATCAGGTTAAACCTCTGCTTTATTGCCACAAAATTCTTTTGGATATTTTATAGGCCTGGAGCTAAGTTAGGGGACAGGGAAAATGAAAATGCATTCCTCTTTTTCAAAGAGTCTCTGATTGAATCATGTGTTGGTCACTGAGTTGTTAAATTAGAGGATTTGCAGACCAAAGAAATTCAGATCTAAATAATTCCTTCCTAACATGATCTGAGACTTTGGTTGTTTTTGAAAGATTGTCCTACAGCCAGTTGTTGGCACTGATTTAAAAAATACATTGCTGTCATAGAATTTGGTACCATGTTTAATAACAGTCCAATTGTACTTTTCTTTTGACTTCTAAAGTGATTGTTTTACAATGGCACTCACCAGTGGCCAGGTCCTGCTGGAAGCCACTAATCTGGTCGCTTGGAGGAGGAACCACCAGGAGAGGAAAAGGATTTTTAAGGCCTAGGAGAAATCTCTCTGTTGGAGGCTAGCATTCCAACCAGTAAACTGAATTCAGATTTTCTGCTGTTTGTAACTCTTCTCCCCTGGGTTAGTGATGCTGATATGCCACTGGATTCAAGCCCAGTTTATAACTTAATCTTTTATTTGGGGTTCTGATTTTTTCAGACCTTGGAAAATTCATTGTAGAACCAGGGTTGGCAAAGAAAATAGACTTTGTGTTGATTACACCCTATCCATTTTTCTTCTTTTTTTTTCCCCTTCGTGCTGCCACCTCATCCCACCTTCCATTTATGAATCCAGAAGCTATTTCATTGTGTTGAAAGTGCGTAAGTTAAAAATTGTGAATGATGAGACAGCATCTAGTACACAAAATGAATTTTTCTTTTTCTTTTTCCCCCGTTCAAATCAATCTCTCCCAAGAAATAAGTATTATTAACGCTTGATACATATCTATTCATATTGTGTGGTTATGTACTTAACATATTATTAGACATTTGTTCATTGTGTGTGTGTGTGGTATTGGGGATTGAATCCAAGGCCTTTCCATTGACATACATTCCAGCCTTTTAAAAATATTTTTACTTTTTATTTAAAGACAGGATATTGCTAAGTTACTAAATTAGACTTGGAATTGGGCTCTTTTTATATAAGCCTCTTAGAGTGTGGAGATTATAGGCATGCATGTGCCACCAGCCCTAGCATAAGCTTTTATTCATTTTATCCTATGCATGTGTACAAATACAGGGTGATATATACTAGCTTTGTATAAATGGCATCATATGAAATATGTTATTCTGCAATTACTTTTCCTTAAACAACTTCTCTTTGAGAGCATCCTACGTGAATACACATAAACCTATTTTTGTAACTATATAATATTTTTTGGGCTGGATGACAATCATTTCATTATTCAATCACCTTTTGATTAGAAAAAATATTGTGCTGAATTGTCCAGTCTTTGTTAGTCACCATGCGCACACAGATGCGCACACACACACCCTTTGTAAGTTAATTTCTTTGTGGTAAATTCTTAGAAGTAATGCTACTGGATCAACAGGCATGCAGTTCTTAAAGATTTTTTCATAAGTATTGCTTATTTCAATGCAAAAATATTGTACTGATTGTTCTACTTATCAGAGATGTACAAAAATTCTTGTTCCCCATGCCCTTGGAAAGTTTCAGTGTGGTTAGCTTTTGTAAAGTTTATGAACAAAAAAATCAGAGTGAATTTTTTTTCCTAATGTTTATTGATCCTTTCTATATCTTGACTTTTTGTGCATTAGCTGGTCATGGCTTTGACCTCATTCTCTAATAGACTTAACTATCTACTTACAATGAAGAAGCTTCATGAGGTCTTAGTGTACATATTACAGTAACAGCAGCTTATCTGGTTTTTAGAGCATATATTTTTGAACTATATTATTTCTTTTACCCTAAAGATTTTAATCTGTATGAAGTTGAGTCTTCGAAGTGCTTGTCTGTATGGCTTTAGATTATGTTTTTACTTTAAGAAAACATCTTCCAAATCTATTTTGTGAAAAAACAAACAAATGAACAAAAAATCCCCCAGAACAAAACAAAATAAAAAACTCTTTTCTTTTCCGCTAATAGTTTTCACATTGTTGACTTTTTTGTGCATTCAACTTTGCATTTTATTTTTGTGTAATTTTTTTCTATAAATGGCTGTCCAAGAGTATTTGTAATGAAAGATTTGATTTGTCATTTTCATCATCATCCGAATTACTGTTTGCATATGGGTTTCTTTCTTTTTTCTTATTTTTGTGGTACTGGGGATTAAACCCAGGGCCTATACACTGAAATATATCCCCAGTCCATTTTTATGTTTGATTTTTGAGAAGGATCTTAATGAGTTGCCTGGGCTGATTTTGAACTAGCAATCCTCCTGCCTCAGCCTCCCAGTGTGCTGAGATTACAGGCTTTTGCCACTGGGCCTGGCACAAGTTTCTTTCCATATACTTTATTTGTTCCACTCATCTACTATTTTTACACTACTGTACTACTTTTTAATCACCACAACTTTATTGTATATTTTGATAACTTGTCAAGAAACTCTTAATCAGTGTTGTTCTTTTTCAAATTTAACTATCCTCTGGCATTTTGTACTTCCAAATGAATTTAGGATCAATACTTGTGCTTCATGAAAATAATTCTGTTCAGGTGGGAATTTTATTGAGTTTGATTACATCTGACATGTTTAAAATATTAAGGAAAACACACAAACTGAGTTCCTTAATTTGGTCTTTTGCTGTCTTTCTGGAAAAAAAAAAAACAGTTTCTTTTCCATTCCTTTTTCAGGTTTTGTCCATATTTTAAGAGGTATCTTCATCATGTCCTTGACTTTTATGAGGGTGTTTCTAGTGAAAGTATGTCCACAATCCATATAACCCCTCCATCCATACATTGAAGGTTTAACTAATTTTTCCTAAAATTTCTTTTAAACTCTGCTTTAAAAATTTGAAAATTCTCTCATTGCTTGTTCATTTTGAGGCTTCTGACTTTTAGCCCTTTAACACCATACATGATTATTTTATATTTTTTATCTGGTGATTTCAATACCGGGAGCTCATGGGCATCTAAATCAAGTACTTGATCTTACAGTTCTTCCTCCCAGTGACTCATTTTCCCATATGTTTGTTTATATTATATTGTTATCCACACATTTACAATTGCTGATCCACAGGCATCTTGAGGAAATCAGTGTTTTTTGCTGCGCTCCTGTGGGTATGGGAACGTGGCATGAGGCTGCTGTGCCCAGGATCAAGCCTTGGTCCAGGATCTGCCCCTGCCCAACTCGACTGTGGCCCAGGCTCCCAGTTGCAGTCACTTAATTTATGCCCAGTGTCCACTGTCGCCATGTTATTTTTTTCTTTCTTTTTTTGGACTCGTGGAGATTGCCCCCACACCCTCAAGGTCCAACAGAGGAGCAGACACTGTGTTTTATTCTGAGCTGTGTTTCTTTGAAGCATGAAGGCCCCTAATGGAAACCTACGTTTCCATTGATCGTTGAACTGGAATTCCTAGTTCTGGTGGGTTTTTGACTTATTTATCAGTTTTTGTGAGCATGAATATTAACTTAGTAAAAAAGAAGAATGTAACAGTGAAGTTTAAATTCATTTTGAAAATTTAAAGAATTGTGATCTTAAAAGGTAAAGCTAGAAGAGTTTATTTTTTCCCACATTTTATTGATATGTATACATGCAAAATTCAAGGTTTACAATGGAGTTGACCATTTTGTGCACATACATATCTTGTCAGGGTGACAAGGGCTTTCCCACTCTTCTTTTGTCCTTCACCCTACCCACCCCTCCCTCCCTCCTCCCCCACCCTACTCCCCTCTTTCACTTTGTCTTTCCTCTTAAGTTCCATAGGTGTTGTGATCTGGGACTCTCATACCAGAGAGACCATTCGATGTTTCACCTTCTGCTTCTGACTTACTTCACTAGCATGATGTTCTCTAGTTGCAGGCAAATGGAAGAAACTAGAAGAGATTATTTTTTTAAGAACAAGAAAAACTTCTTTAGGATTTTTACTTCTTTTTTTTTTTTTTTTTTTTTTTTTTTTTTTTTTTTTTTTTTTTTTTTTTTTTTTTTTTTTTTTTTTTTTTTTTTTTTTTTTTTTTTTTTTTTTTTTTTTTTTTTTTTTTTTTTTTTTGAGACAGAGTCTCACTTGGTAGCCCAGGCTGGTCCTGAACTCACTGTGGAGCCCAGCCCAGGTTAGCCTTGGACTTACTGCAGTCCTCCTCCAGAGTGAGTGCTGGGATTAAAGACATGCACCACCATGCCTATGTGGTGCTGGGGAATCTAACCCAGGACATTGCACTTGCCAGGCAAGCGCTCTAACCACTGTACCATTACTCCAGCCCAGGATTTTCACTGTTACATGAATAATAGCAATAGTAAAGAATGAATTTAATTGGATTTTTGGGATATTTCAAATGAATTTTTGCTCTTTAAAGAAAAGCAGAGCCTGAAATAAAATGTTGGCATTAGTTAAATTTATTGACAAATTCAACCTGATGAGCTAAGTGTCTCTGAGCAACAAACACTTGGCCTTTTCAAGGTCAATGCTAGACTTTCAAGTCTTAAGTGCTATATGTCTTCTTTCATATCTGACAAGAAGAATTTGGAAAAAAGAGAAAAGGTAATAGTTGGGGTAACATTTAAAGATAAATAACAGAGAAAGCCCCAAACCAATGTTTTAAATTGAATGTCATTCTTGAAGAAAAGAAGTAGTTAAATTTTTCCTGAAGAAAGAACTATAGTCCAACTTTAAGATCAAAAGTTAGCTGAGGTATTCAGTAGAAAACTTCTGCTATTACACATCCTGATAAACAAAACTGCCTTTAAGAATTTACTGATTAAGCTTTTGTGGATTACTGAAAGGCTTAAATTCTGAATAAATAGATTTGCTAATACATATAGTGCATTCGGGACAGCTAGTGCCCTCAGTTCCTGTTATCCTATTATTTGCAAGTGGGCTATCCATTTTAGTGGATTATTCCTGGAGAGCTGCTCTGATGCACAGCAGCCTAGCAATACACACACATGCACACACACACGTCTCTCTTATTGTCATTTACCTCTTACAGAATGGCAGGTGTTAGTTGTAAATGTTTGGTGAAATCAAGCACATCTTCTTTAATTAGAATCATTTAAATTTTTACTCTATTTCTGTACCTTTGTGTCCTTATCAGGAAATTATAAATATTTTTCTTTAATTTCAGTTATGCTTCACGTGTTGTCAAAATGGAAGGAATGCTGAGTCAATTTTAATAAAAGCTGTGAGATCAGATTCCCCATCCATATGTTAATCATGCACCTGCCTACTCATCAAAGTACACTTTAATAAATGTCAGATTTGTGCTACAGAAATTTATTTATTATTTATTTATTTATTTTATTTAAGCTTTCTTATGCCTATGAGAATAAAAGTTGATTGTATCTGTCTCTGGAAAGAGGAAAGAATTTTTTAGCAAACCTACACTGCAAACATGTGGTGTTTGACCTACACCTTCAAATTAAGTTCTCACAACACACCTTCTTGAATTTGTTTCAATCGCTGTTATTTTAGAATGCTTAGATACTGGTTTGAGCAGTTTCACTATATTCTATCCAGAATTGACAATATTTCAAAACTAGCAGGGGTGCATTTATTAGAAAGGTGAGGAAACAAGTGAAATTACAAAGTGGAAAAACCGATCAGCATCAAAATCGGATCCAGGTGTTTGGAGTCTCAGTAGATAGTGTGCATGTAAACTTGATTATCATTGTGTATTATTAAAAAGCTAACAATTGAAACAGGATAACCATCCAGGTGTTTGGAGTCTGAGTATGCGTGTTCCTTGTTCTTGTGTATGTGAACTTGATTATCACTGTGTATTTTTAAAAAGCTAACAATTGAAACAGGATGATGATTATGAAGGAAAATATGTGTTTTTTGTTGAAAGTCTAAATTTTACTCCCAAAGTTGAGGTGGTTATCAGTGTAAATATAAAAGTGGAGAAGAAATGGAGAATCCTTAAGTAAGCCCTTTGAAGTACTTGACTTGGTAAGCCTGAGATGCGACAGACATCCCAGGTGTTACACGTAAGTAAATACAACACAGTTTATTGAAAACTCTGGAACATATGAATTAAAAAATATTCAAGTATTGATATGATTTTCAGAAGTAGTATGGATTGAACCTAGGCCTTTGCACTGAGATATACCCACCCTATGTATTTATTTATTATTTACTGATTTACTGAGCCAGGGTCCTAGCAGGGCCTGGACTTGTGATCCTCACACCTCAGACTCCCAAAGTGCTGGGATTTCACTTTAGTTTGTAACTTTTAAACTTAGGATTTTTCCAATCTATTTATTTTTCCCAACAAAAATTGAGAAACTATCTCAAGAATATCTCAAGTGAAAATCAATATTGAATATACACCTTTCTGAACAATAATTTTCCATGGAACTTAACTTGAACATTAAAGATGGGGAGAAACCAAGATTTCCAGGTATTTAAATGACATTTATCAAAGGACTTGTTTAATAAATCTGAGCTAATATGAGCTATTTTGTGTGATTAAAAGATTGATTAGGAAAGAAGACTGTGGTTATCTGGTTGAAGGCCAGGCCATATGAGATTATTAATTAAACTGGGACAAAGATTTCTTGTTATGGAGATTAAAATTGACCTTAAAACCTAGGAGAACAAGTAAGGTCCAAACCATACAAAGGAAAGCTTTAGAAATTAATGATGTTCTAATATCTGAGTCCCATCCTCAGAGATTTGGATTTAAATGGCTTAGCCTGTAAAAGAACCAAGCATAGGTGATTTCTGAAGCACTGTAGGTGTTTCTAATGTCAAGCTGAAGAACCACTGCCGGAATACAGCAGTATAGAGAAAATTGAAAAATGTGATGGGAGGACACATACTGCCTCATAATTTCTAGGAGCATGCTAGCACGAGATTTTATACACTGGTGGCAGTATTACATTAATGTTGGCTGTTGCTTGATTCTCAGCAGAAAGAACACACAGAATAAAAGATGGAAAGTAGACCAAGAGAGATCATTAATCATTAAGATGAAGAACAATAAAAATTAATTTAAAATAAATTAATGAATATACATATTTTAACAAAAATATTCCTGGTTTTAATTGTTATTAGTAAGAAGAAATCTGTTGTGGTCTACAGTGTTCATAATTCATGAACTTTTAATTTTTAGTCTAGTTTCTGTTACTAAGTGTCAATAATATATAGAGGCCAGTTACTTGAATAAACAGTTTGTTTCCAGTTGAAAAAAAAAGAAACAAATATGAAAAAACAAGAAATAACAAGAGACTGTATAAAGGGGGGATCTGATATTAAAGTACTTAAAGTAGTTGGGAGTATTTAGCTTAAGTAAAAATTTAAGAAGAGATTTAGACAGAGATGGAAAATGCTATAGGGTAGAAGTAAAGAAAAGAGTATCTTTGTAGGGCCATTTTGAATAATTCTGTGGAAGGTGTAATCCATTAATATGGTTAAATTATTGTTAATCTATATTTAACTATATTCCAGATGCCTATTCTGACATGTTAGTTTCTATTTCTTAGAAATTGGTCCATATTAAGCAAGATGAGTTTTAAATAATAAGAAAATGACCATTTTTATACTTGAGAATTATGTAGATTTGTACTTGAGAATTATCTACATATGTCTAATTTTATCTCTGTATCATTCAAAATAATAGTTTATCGGTTTTATCTGTATCCACAAACAAAGAAAGATATTTGCAAGTCTTAGTTCTTAGAAGATTTATGTGGTTAGGAATAAACATTTCCAAGACAGTTTTCTCAACATCGAATATTTTAGAAAAGTTATCAATCAGCAAAAGCCACAACTAACCCTTTAATAATAATAGTAACAAAACACATTCTTGTTAAAGCCAAGCACGATGGTGCATGACTAAATCCCAGCATCCTAGGAGGCTGAGGCAGGAGAAGTACATTCTTCAGCGTGGCCCAAGCAATTTAGTGACTCAGCAAGACCTTATCTCAAAAAACAAAAATAAACAAATAAAAAGGGCTGGTAATGTATCTCGGTGCAGTGGCCTTGGGTTTAATCTTCAGCACCACAGAAAGAAAAAGAATAATTCTTGCCAAGAAAATCTATTTATTAAATATATTCCTTTGGGGTTTTGAGGTTAGAAGGATTGCTAGTGATGTTTATCTGGTTGTGATTAACCAAGTCATTTCAAATCTGTTATATGGAGTTTTAGGTGGAGAGGTTACTCTATACACTAAATGTATTTTTTTTCTGTAAAATGTTTAAAGCAGTCCCATAAACTGTTTTTTGATGATTTTGCTGGAGCTGCAACTGAGTTAATAGCTATGCAGAAGAGAGGCAGACTTTATTGCTTTCTGTGAAACATTCTTGTACTTATTCTACTTAATCTTTCCATCAACGAACTGAATAAAAATAGTTATTCGGTGAGCTGGAGTTCTAACAAATAAAAAAAAATTTATTCAACATCCTTCATGTCCCATGATACATGTGGAAAAACCAGAAAAGAATTATTAATATGACCGTATTCGAATTCAAAATGATACTGTCACATTGCAATGGTAGATAAAATCCAGGGCAATTTCTAGTTGTGGAATAAAGAATCTGACTTTCAGAGCTAGAGTAGACAACGGGCCAGCTAATTTGTTCGTAACAGTATCTGTAGTTTTGCTGAATCAGGACCTCAAGGCAGATGAAAAGCATGGTGGAGTGGATTGAGATCAGCTGAACCCAAGATGTGCTGCTTAATAGGTGTGCCCCCAAGAAACAATTCGGACCCACATAAGATGTTGGCCCGACTCTGGGTGCCTGTTAAAACACGCCCTCTAAATGCTTAGCTTGGGAAGAA
Source organism: Ctenodactylus gundi (assembly GCA_004027205.1). Classification (NCBI taxonomy): domain Eukaryota; kingdom Metazoa; phylum Chordata; class Mammalia; order Rodentia; family Ctenodactylidae; genus Ctenodactylus; species Ctenodactylus gundi. The sequence continues at coordinate 131,175 of PVKB01000759.1, read as the reverse complement.
CTGGAAGTAATAAGGAGAAGAGCACAAGTCATTTCTTCCCTTGCAGAGTAGCCGCGTCATGTGAAGTGTGAGCAAATCGTATGGTGGACGTTTAAATTTATAAAAGTGTTACAGTAAAAGAGACATTGCCATTAGTCCCCATCAAAATACTCCTTTTCACTTGGAACACACTGATCCTATTGATTTTGTCATTTTCTGAAGTGGTTCCAAAAGTCCTCTCTCATGATGTCTTTGCAAAGTGTGATTAAAAAATACAGTGAGTGCCATCAGAGGGAAGCGTAGGCTCGTAGGAGCATTACAGTGTGTCCCCTCCATCTCATTGACCAGATCCCGCACTGTACAACTCCTGACTCTCCCTCAAATTCAAAATGACCATGAAAGGTAAATATTTTGGATGGATTCAGGTCATGGAGGCAGCCATGATAGTGTGACCAAAGACACAAAAGAGGACTTCCAGAACCATGTCACAAAGTGGCAGAAAGAATGAGGAGGTGTGTTGAAGTGACAGTGTTTTGCGGTGGATTAATGGCAAGGTGTCTTTTATTGTATTTTTAAGTTCTCACCATATTTTGATCATACCCTCTATAATTAATATACATCATATATATTTTTAATGTCAAGAAGAAAAATTACAACTTAAGGAGCATTAAAGAAAGCTGTATCCAAGCAGGGGGACTTGGGTGAGAGAGATGGAGGTTAGGATAAAAGTGTTTCATTGATAAAAGTTGTGAAAGTTGGTATGCGGTCTTCTAAGTTATATATAATGGATGTGTTGTACTGTGATATTTAAAAGTAAGCAAGGTGGAAAACCTGCAGAGACATGAACAAACAAATGTTTACCCCAGACAGGGCGCAGCCTACAGATCGAAGTAGCAACTGCACCAGAAGTCCACCTTGGGGAGCCAGTGAGTTTATCAGGGTTACTTACAGGAGTGTGGGTAGGAGTTACTCACAGGGGCATAGGTGAGGGGCTGCCTACAGGGGTGGGAGAGGGGCCACCAGAAAGCCGGGGGCATGGTTGGTGAACTGAATATTTCCTTCCTGTGTTACTGATTCCTGCACAGGTATTCCTCTTCTGTCCTGGGATTTGCTTTTTTTTCTGGCTCTCTCAATCTCAGGACTTCTCTCTCTCCTCTCTCTCCCCTTTCTTTTAAGAAAACTAGAAACAAATATGACGAAAGAAATAACAAGAGGCTGCATAAATGGGGGGATCTGATATTAAAGTACTTAAAGTAGTTGGGAGTATTTAGCTTAAGTAAAAATTTAAGAAGAGATTTAGACAGAGATGGAAAATGCTATAGGGTAGAAGCAAAGAAAAGAGTATCTTTGTAGGGCCATTTTGAATAATTGTTATGATAAGGAATTCCTAGCCTGTAGATTTCTGATATTTGCTGATACATTTATGAGGCTTGGCTCGGTACCCAAAGATGTCGTATGCAGTACTATATGTCCATATGGGTATACACACTAGAGTCAAAGTGCAGAACAATATTTCTCAACAGATTTTGTTCTAGAATTTGAAATAGATTAAGAGCTACGAGGTTGCTTGCCTTATGAGTGAAGAAACTCATTCCAACAGGAACTATCTCTTACAGACAGTTTAGAAATAATTCTCACATTAGGTAGGGTAGACTAGTTGATTTGAACCTTTTCTGCTCTTTATCCACTGAAAAATTATAAAATAAATTTAATAGAAATAAGGACCTCTTAACGGTAATGAGAGACCACTCACCATGCTCAGTGATTGTCATGGGCTATCATTTAATCCTCACAGTGCTGGATGAGGTAGGTACTGCATTAAAAACTCAGAGAAAGGAAGAGAGGTCACCTCAGGGTTCAGGGACAGAGGCCGGATAAGAACCGCACAAGTCTGGCCTTGGAGTTTGCTCTCTATTGCCTTTTGGAGGGGGACTACACTGTCTTTGTTTTGACTCTTTCTTTCTCATTAGTGTGTGTAAATCCTGTACCATCCCTGATGGCCCCGTTTTTCCATGGCAAAGTTATTCTTCTAATTTTCTTTTCAAGACACTCCATGTGACTTACCCTCACTGGACTGGAGGGAGCTGTAAGAGACTAAAAAGTAAGAATAATTGTTTAATGTCTGCTGGACTTAAAACAACCTTTCTTCTGAGCAAGTATTCTGTATTTGTCTTTTACTCACCAATGCTTCATGTGTGTCATTTAAGAGTCTTGACTGTGTGTAAGAATCTCAACAGCTGTGGTGTATTTGAACTCGATTTCATTTAATACTATTTCCTATATTTCATACCACATACACATATTACACACACACACACACACACACACACACACACACACAGAGAGAGAGAGAGAGAGAGAGAGAGAGAGAGAGAGAGAGAGAGAGAGAGCATTATGTTGGTAGCATGAAAAATGACCAAATTTGGTGGCTTGAAACAACAGTAACTTACATTATCTTGTGTTCTATAGGTCAGAATTCTAAATCCGCTTTCACTGAGCTAAAATTAAGGTGTTGGTAGGACTGTGCTCCTTTCTGGAGGCTCTGGAGAAAATCAACTTTCTTGCCTTTTCTAGGTTCCTGGCATGATGGCTGCCTGTTTTCACCTTCACGACCAAGGATGCTAGAGAGTCCTCCCACTGTTTCACTCTTCTCATGTTTCCTTCTCCCACATTTAAAAATCTTGTGATTATATTAGACTCACTCAAATAACCCAGCATAAGCATTCCATCTTAATATTCTTATGCTGATCACACTAGAAAATTATATTTGTTTAATGATAAATAAATAATAAACAAATGGAAGAAGATATAGTTCAGTGCAAAGGCCCTGGGTTCAATCTCCAATATGGCCAAAAACATAGATAATATAATCATAAGATCTGGGGATTAAGACATGGCATCTTTAAGGGAGTCTTCTTTTCTTATGACATGCACAGACTAAAGGCTAAACCTTATTCCAAGGTCTGGTATAAAACACACCCTCTTCCACGGAGTAACTTATAATTTAAGAAATATTTAAACAGGTAACTGGAACACACAATAGTACGCGCTAAGAGAAGTAGGAATAAACTATAGCACTGTGGTAGAAGCAACCGTATGTCCAGGGTCAGATGTTAGTTAGAAAGTGGAGGCTAAACAATTAAAGTTGTCTTTGATAGCTTGTTACAGTTCTTTTCACTTTCTCTCAGATTTTGAGACTCTGGGATATCCAGCACCAGCTGTCCATCCAGAGGATAGCCTGCTCTCTCCCCAAAAGTAAGGACTTCCGGTGCCTCTTTTGCTTCGATGAAGCCCATGGACGACTTTTCATCTCATTTAATAACCAGCTAGCTTTGTTGGCAATGAGACGTGAAACCAGCAAGAGGGTGAGAAGCCATGAGAAGCCGGTCACTTGTGTTCTCTACAATTCCCTCTTGAAACAGGTAACGATGCTTTCTTTTTGTTACTCTGCTAACACATCGCTGAGTCCGAGGGCTCAGATCCTTAATCCAGTCTCATATAAAACTAAAAACAAATCGAGAAAGCAAAACAAATATGGTGGGGGAGACATGATTTAACGGTCACGTACTTTTCTTAGTATGCGTCCAGGTGGATAAAAGAGGGATTTCATTTTCAGCCAATTACTACAGCAGCACTGAAAGAGTTATGAGGAATTACAACATTTTCTCTAAAACAAACACCACACATCATGTAGTTGAACTTATCTTTGTTACCCGCTGGTTTGGACTTTGAGCCAAACGCCAGCGAACCTGGTTGTAAAATTCCCTTTCCTGAACCATTCTCCTGTATCCCTGTTGAAAGTTCTGAAATATGCATGAAACGTAATTAGCAGAGATCCATTTTGCCAGCATATTTTACACGAGTGGCTCACAGTGGCAGCCCGGAATGTATTCATAATAAAATGATTCAGTTAAATGTGATGCCACTTGGTATGCAGCACTGGCGTTGTTTGTCTCCTCGCCACTTTAATGACGCTTCACAGCCCTTGCTTATGGGAGCGCTACCTGCATCTTAATGAGGAGGCTCTGCTCTCCTGGAGCGCAGATGCTGCCCAGACTACAGCCTTTCTTCGAGGACTAGAAGGTCCAACCAGGGAAGCCAGCAGAGCTGGGTACAGGGCACCCTGTGAGTCTGCTGTGGTCAGTGGGCACCATTGGAGGTTAGTCTACTGTAATGATCACCTTAGGCCTGATGCTAACAGCACAGCAGGAGCCAGGCAGAAAGCAAGTCTCCAGTTTGCAGCCAATTAAACAACTCCAACCCATTCTCTCCCTTCACCTCTGTAGTGGCTTCTGCGTTCGCACAGAACGGAGTAGTTCAGACTTTGTACAAGGGGTGGAAAGCCCTTTGTTGGTAATGACTAGTGTGTCATGTCACTACTTCAAACACTGTTTTCTGGTTATTCTAGGAGATAAAAATTCTCTGCTAAACAATCCATTTTAAGTTCCATCTGCAGGGAAACATTCCCCCACAAATGTTTTACTGAACTTTATGTAGGCAACCACTTAATTTGGCTTTCTGGTAGCTGCTGAGAGACGTGTTTGTTTCCAAGAGAACATCCTGCTAATTGAGATCTGCAGAGTTAAAAAACCAGGGTTGTGTGTAGATGTCAGGACCCTGTGTTGACTGGTCATAAATGAGCAATATTCAAAGAGGAATTCAGAACATGGGACACAAAGAAGATCTAGAATCTGCCTGATGAAGCACAAAGACAAATTCAAGGCCACTCAAATAGACACAAGTTATAGGCCACGGCAGAGTATGTAACCTACCAGAGATAAAACTGGGAACTTTGCTGCATAATTCAGTATACTACTGTTGCAGTTAATAGAATAAGTAATTACAAGCATTATTGTATATATAAAAAACATAGGTCTGTGTATCATACGCATCAATGTACTGTAGTAGTTTAGGGGCTCTAGAGAAACACTTTTTCATTATGTTTATAAGTCCAAGAATGCATTGCAGAAAAGTACACAGAAAGTAAAATCACTTATAATACTATCAGCCAGTATGAACTTGTTTTAGGATAAATAGAGAAAACAAAACTGTTTTGGACACATATCAATGAAAGAAAGGAAGGCAGACACATTATTAACTCAGCAGGGACAATGGACTGTGGAAAAATGAAGTCAAGGTACAGCAAAATATTCTGTAAGGAAAGTGACCAAGCCTGCCTATGGTGGGGGTGGGGCCCATAAGATGAGAGTGAGAACCTCAAAGAGCAGAAGAAAATGTCAGGCTGTCTGAAAAGTCATGATGAACTCTTTCTGTTTTTTTTTTCCAACAATTGTTTATTTCTATAAAGAACAAAGGTCAATCAATGATATACGGCCCTTGTGTTCCATGACCTTTTGCCATCTCTTAGTGGACTGCATAATTCTTCATTCGTAGGACCTGTCTTTATCAATAAAAAACTGAACAAGGTGCTGACTCACAACCTCATCTGAACTGAACCTTGTATCACACAAGGAATTTAAAAGAGAGATAGCCAAACAAGTGAAAATCTGACCATGCAAGGCTGAGAGAGTTTGGTAGGTGTGTCAACACACCCTATCCTAATCCCAATAATTTTTGATGGGTGATTGAACTTGTGTATGGTCTTACATTGTCAACTCCTTGTGGAGTAAAGAGCTCTGAAGTTTTCTGGATGATGGATTCATTCAAACGGTCTAATTGTCAACAGTACACATTCCAGTTGAATGTTTGATTCCCTGGTAGTAGCTCGGAAAAACAAGACACCTTTAAAATCTCACCTACCTCTGATGAATGTCTGCTTTCAGTGTCATTTGAGGTGAATCAACATATTGGACAAAAATAATTTGCACACTACATTGTTGCAAACAATCCACTTCTCATACCAAGTTTTCAGTTGCTTCAAAAAACCCATCATTTTCCTTATATTGAGTATATATATTGCATATGTTTATATGTGCCATCAAATGAAAATCTTTGAATTCATGAGGAACCCAAATATCTAGCTTGCTTACATAGCCCTGCTTCTTCGGGTGGTCATGAATGCTTAAATGATAAATGTTCAGTGTTCCTTTACTTTCTCCTGTCATGTAATGTGGGCTTGACTTCGTCAATGCCTTTATTTTGTCATCCTTAACCTGTGTGGCCCTCCCTGACCAAGGCATGTCATCAAGATGAAAGTGACCAGCACAGAATTTTGTGGATCATCATTGGCTCTGACATTCTCATACAGCGCTGTTGCTATAAGTTGTATGTGACTTTTCATAAGCTCAATGCACATTCTTCCCTGTATAGAGGTAAAACAGTAAAATATAATGAAAATGCTGTTTGGCCTTTCATCTACAACTTGTCAAATTGGAAAATCACTTTTTTTTGAAAAGAATCAATCTATAATTGTCTGCTGTCAAATGACATATCAATGTTGTAGATGCAAATAACTCCTGCACTTTCAAAAAATGGATTATTGCCATCTGTTGCAAAAATGCATCATGACTTTTCGGACAACCCGATGATTTCACACTGTAGATGCAATAATGACACACGCACACAGCGAGAGAGGTTAAGTGGGAGTTCTTAGAAAAGGTGGGAATTGAGGCAAAAAAGACAAATTGGGAGAAAGTGTGAAAATTGTTCACAGAATGTACCTCAGTGGCATCTTAAAAAATAAAGCATGGACGTGAGGGCTAAAGCAATTCTCACAGTGTGGTTGGAACCTGTGGGAGCCTCCCACCTGCTCAGGGAACCTGAAAGGTCAAGTTATTTTCATCCCAATAATATTGTTTCCTCATTTTCTTATGCATTTGCAGTAGAATTATTTGAAGGCTATGTGGTGTGTGCTATTGGCACTGTCCTGATGGCTAAGGGAATTGTATTGTGCTCTTGTATTTCTGTGTTTCAACAATTGATCAGTTTAAATTTGTAAAGTGATGAATACATATGTGCACATATTCTATTCTATGTATTACATTTATTATCACTTTAATTTATATATGCATAGTCTACACAAATGATTTGAAAAAATTTTAAGATGTAAAGCAATCCTAAAACTTTTGAAAATTGCACAGTTGGAGAGATGAGAGTGGAAATACCGTGGAGGCTACTCAACCTGTCTGACCTTCTGTTTACTAGCTTTTCGAAGTGCGCTTTCTGCAAGACAGGTGGGAGAACAATGGCGACATACTCTGCCTTTCCCGCACTGCCTGTCTGGTCTGGATTCTGGCCCTCCAGAAGCCATACTCCTGCCTCTCAGGCCACTTCTCCTAGAAAGTGTCCTCCAGCTCTCCCATACTTTGTTAGGGCAATACTGATGCTGTATGACACCTCTGTTTCTTCTTACTTTTGAGGGTTCCTTAATCTTTATTTTAACTGTGTCCCATGATAGAAATGTAGGAAAGACATTGTGTGGAGCTGGCTTGTGGTTGGCCCCAACCCTGCTTTTCTGAGGAGCATGCGCCTCTGGCGAGCCACTTGCTTCTGCTCTGTCTCCACTTCCTAGCCACTGCAGTCAGTTCTTGTGACCATTCAGTCTCCACCTACATCTTTGTTTTGTGTCTCAGCCTCCTGAAATCTCCAGCATCATCTTTAGTCACTAAAATGTCTTCTGTCTCTGAGCTAGTCTAGTTATTTTCTTAGGTAACCATTCAGTTACTTGTAACCTCCCCCCCCCCCCCCCCATGTTTGTGGTGCAAAGGAAAGATCTTGTCATCTTCTTGTGCCTTTCCCACAACTCCTAGCACTCTTCGGAGCACATGCTCAGTGCCAACGTTGGCTGACCCTTGCTGTTTCTCATTCTTTTGTGGAAGCTGTAGACACCTGTGCCTGTTCAGTGTGTTGAATTGCCCTGTGGCTCTCGGGTTTGGTGTCACTCTTAAAACCTTTCCTTTTGTCTGAATTTACTGACAACCCTCCCTCTGTTGTCATCTCACCATGCTGCCTATATTTCATTATTACTTCATCTATTTGGGCTTCAATGGGAGCCTGACATAATCCCTGTGAAAGAGCAGCTTGGCACAATTCTGTGATTCTTTATGCTATTGTCTTTGGTTCCCTCACTTTCTAATCTATGAGAGTGGTGTTCAGACACACAAAATCTTTGAAAAGAAACCCACATGCTCATTTCCCTGGCCAAGCTTGCCCCACAGCTAGCAGCAGAATGAGTTAGCACTGGTGGTGGAAGTCCCTGGGCTCTACTTTTCTTTCTTTTTAAAAAAAGAATTAGAGTAGCTCAATATCCAGGAGGCAGTTCTAATGAACCACCTTCACTGTGATTTCCTAATTGAAGCTTTTCTTAAAAACCTGTGTTAGGAAACTTTAAAAGATGTACTTCTAAATATTACCTAAAGTAGAATACAGAATATTTCTGTATTATGGCTGTGGTGCTCATATAGGCTCATGAAATTTAAATTAATATGAATGGTTCAATTTGTTTTGCCTCTTGAACAAATTTATATTCAAGGTAGATACTTAGATGCCATTAAGTTTTGACAGAAATCATATGTATTATTTCAGTTGGGACAAGTATTTTTTTGAAAACCCATTCATATGCTTGATGTAAAGAATTAAAACAATACAGTGAAACTCCAAGCAACTAAATATTCATTTCAGAGTTCTAAAAGCTCTCTGTACATACACTATTTTATGAAAATATGGTACTATATCCTACTATCAAATTCATTAATACATTGAATACATTTCCTAGCATGTAAATGTAGACCTGCTTCATTTTTAAAGGGCAGCACAGTGTCTCATAGTCTCATAATGTACTGGTATCTTCTTCTTCATGGATATTTTGCTTCCATGAATTTTTTATATGTAAGTGTGTCCACATTCTTGTCCTTCTGTCTTTAGGGTAAATTCTTAGGAATGACTTTCTAAGTTAAAGACTATGCATATTATATTATATGACACACAGATAGCCTCGGAGGATTTTACCATTTATCTGGCCTCCTGAAGTAAACATATTAATCACATAATGGTTATCCGAAGAGAATTGCCAATCAGTGGCTTCTCCTAGCAGAACTCTTAAGCTCTTTGGTGGGGTTCCCATGATCCAGCCTGGAGGGAAGCAGACTGTGTGCCGACTGGAAGACTAGTCCCCACTTCACTCTATCCTGAGACGTGCTATTTTTAAAGAATTGGTCACAGGAAATCAAATGTCAGATCATTCATTAAAAAGGGAATTGCATGTCCAAACAATTCAATTACTAGCTCCTTTGGTAATTACAAAATCTGAAGAAAAAGGATGTGGACAGTCTTGAGGGAAACTTACCTTCCTCTTACGTGACAGTATACCTCTTTAGTGTTTTTATTGAAGGCAAAATTGGTATTGATGAGATTCCCTTGCATAGAATTGAATGAGCCCTAACAACTTCTTTCTGCCCTATTGCTGGGCTCCAAGTGACACCCCTCTGTTAATACTCCACTTTTGGCCAGCTTGCAGCTATCATTGTTCACCTATCAGGCCTGCAGCCATGAGCTCTTCATCACGTGATGGAGACATAGGAAGCCCCCTAGTTCTATTAGCATTCACCAAAATACGTACACACACGTGCACACATACACACACACACTTGTTTATTTGCTTATTTTAGTTAGCTTGGAAGGAATGAATGACACATTTACATGTTGCAAAATTGAAAAAGATGAAAAGATATACAAGAAGGTGTCCTTTCATTCCTCTTTATCACCTCAGTATTTCTCCCTACAGGTAGCTAGTTTTTGTGAACTCCAAGGACACTTTTTAAGAGCTATTGCATTCTTATACAAGTATATATATATATATATATATATATATATATATATATATATATATATATATATATATATATTCTTTTGAATAGATATGAAATGTTTAATAATTTTAACAATAGCCAAGTAAATATATGTATGCAATAATGGCTTGTTGCTTTTGGGGTGTTTAAATCCTGTATGCTGAGCACAGGCAGTCACAGCCAGTGGTACCACCTGTTTCTGTACTGGCCAAGTAAGTCTTGTGGGTTTCCTTGAGGTTCTTTGGACACACCAAATCACCCACCACCGGGCCTTACCATTGCTCTTTTTTTTTTAACTCTCTTCACTGAGTACGTGATTCACTTCTTTACCTGTGATGTCTTTCCTCAAATGATTTCTTACGGAGGTTTTCCTGGAGCCCCAGATATTATACATATCTTTCCTCTCTGCTTTCTTCTTAGCTTATTTTCTGTCATAGCTCAAATTGCTACCAAAGACTAATCTTTATGTATGCTTGTTTTGTACTCCTCCCTTATCTGGTTACATTCCTTCCTTTCTCTTCCCATCAAATTTACCTCAGTGTTCCCTTGGCTTACATCCTGTGCCTTGCACATTGCAAATGTTCAGCGAACTTAAAGAATGAATTTGAAAAAGCAAATTCGAAGTTAATGAGGAAGTGGTCAGATAGGATGAGCAAGGTTTATCATTAGAGAGTGCGCATCTTAAGTGTGTGAACCCTTCGTGTGTGCCAATATTCTGAGATATTATCATTCTCTTTTGTCCCGCTACTTATTGAGATAGAACTTCTAGAGTTGTGATACCAAATGGAAATAAAGGAAGCACTGGCTAAAGAAAAAAAATTATTGCCACAATCAAATCAAATGTCCCCCCATCTTCTGATGGCCGACAGCACCTGCTGCTGCAAGCACTGATTCCTGTCCTTGCTAAGACCTAGGATTTGGAATGTATATGAAATATAGCTTGTCTACTGTGGTAGGACTTGCAAGAAGATGATTAGGTGACAGGGATACAGCCATACATCTCTGGAAATTGTCTGGTTCACTTTAACAACTTCAGATGAGAATGACAAAAAGGATCCACGTTTTCTGAAACAGTTATTAGCCCAGGTACACAGGACAGAGCACGTTTCCATCAGAGAGTGATCTGCTCACAAGGCCCATGTGCATCATGGTGTAGTTGTTAGGATGGTGTCAGTTCTGCTGTGCAGATTGCCATGGTCCCGTCCTCATTAGCTGAAGTTCAGTCTGGTAAGAGACTGAATCAGATACTTAAAAGATTTGATGTCGTCAGAATGTGACCCTCAAGTGTTTTTACCAATGTTTATTGCAGAGCTTCATTATGGACAAGAAAAACTTGCTAAAAATAAAGTCCCCACTGGTTTTTAGTCATATCACTTCCTTCATCTGTCAAGTAATATTAAAGGTACTTCCTCCTTACTAACCTTGGAAAGGCTTTTCCCTGGCATTATTATTATTCTTGGATTCCAACATTGTCATAGGAGGAGTAGATTCTGGTTAATACCAGTTGTATGTTTGTGACATAGTCAGTTTCAGCACATTGTTTTCTTGCAGACGACACCAGAAGGCAGATTGCCATAAAATGAAATCAGACTGGCTGGATGCTGTTGTCACTATCGATTCAAATTTCACGAGAACTTATTAAACGAACCAAGAAAGGTTATGGAAACTGATGAATTGTATGTTGAGGTTCAGCTAGGTGGCAGAGCAGGAAGTGTGTGAGACAGCGGAAAATGAACAGTACTAATTCCAGATCAAATATCTCTATTAGGTGAAAGGGATGGGGTGGATAATTAGATGCTTGGCAACGTAGGTGATGCCAGCCACTGAACAAGTAAGCAAAATTTTGTTGGAGACATGGCCTTCCAGATTTTATTTTACTTTTTTGGTTTCTACTGGGCAATGTCCATTTATAGTAATGAAATTTCTGACATGTAATATATTTTTAATTCATTGCTTTTTGAGAATAATGAGGTCATTCATAACCTTTAATCTTATTTAAAAATACTAAGAAAAAATTTCACCTATGCTTTATGTTTTTCTGGATTTGTCTTAAGTAAATATAATCCAAATTATTAAATCATTATGTAAAATATTCAGCAGCATTAAATAATTTGAAATGTCCATAAACACCTAAAGTGAATCTTAAAATTATAACTGTCTACATTCAGTGTCATTTTAGAAGAGAGCAAAATATTACATTTAGGATTGATTTATTGTGCAAAGTGACACGAACGTAAACAAGAATTTAAGCAAATGGATTAAGAATACTAATACTAGCTAATTTTATGGTTTGTTTACAACTATGCAATGCACCAGGGTAAGTGATTTTCAGTTTATTCAACATCATAATAGGGTTTTGAGTTAGTTACTATGATTATCTCTGGTTTACAGATGAAAAATTCGAGACTAGAGAGGTTAACTAAGATGCATGACCTTCATGCCCTAGGTCACACACCTAGTTGGAGAGTGAGCTGACAGTCAAACTTGGGCATCCATCTTGATTATGCAAACAAAATTAAATAGAAACACAGTCAGCTACATGATATGATAATTAAGCATTAAGTCACCTTATTTCAAAGATCCAAGTCATTCATCGTAGAAATTACACCCTCGCTTAACAAGGATAATTAAATATTTAAGATTCCTTTGATTTCACTGAAAGAAAATGTATAGCATAAACATAGTTTTGCATCATTTAAGAAATTGTCTCATCAGAGCTGTAATTTCAGTGAAGAATGGGCTAACAGAGATCATGTGCTTCTTCTGATTGGCTCTTTGTTGAGGCATAGCTGTTGCTAAGTGGTGCCCCCCTTTGTCAAATTTTCCTTTCCTTTCTCTACCTGAAATTACCAGATTAAGTGACATTTTCTTACCTGGAGAATTTCAAACCTTCCAAATTGTCTCTCTGAAACCTCAGCTTGTTCTGCACACCCATGTTAGTGGTATCTTCACAAACCAACCAATAGCAATCTCTATCACCCTTCTCCTTATTAAGCAAAGTAATATTTGTGAATCTGTTAGATTAATCATAAACCCCACTAATAATCAAAGGGATTGTCCCTCCCTTCTCAGCAAAACCAACTTTATGCACTACTAAATATTCTCTGGAAGCATTTCTCAGGGATTTCTATAAATCCATCTCCAGTTTAGCTCCACATCTCGTACCCCGCCGTCATCATCAAGTACTTTTCACTCAGGCTGCAGTGAGCTTATTGCTTCTCATGTTTGGAATATCCCTCACATCCTCTTCTCTTTCAAACAGTCTCTTAGTTACTTGGGTTACTATGCTGAAATAAAGTTAGACCTTATGACACGGCTATCACCCTGGCTGTCAAACCTAGCTATAGAAGCTTGGAAAAACGACTTAGATGATAAAAATGATGGTCATAACCTTATTTTACAGAGTTTCTATAAAGAACAGTTGAGATAACTGATGTAAAGGGATAACCCTTGGTCAATATGTGTTTCTATTTTCAATCCCAGTTCAATTATCACCTCTAGTTTGATTCCTGACTTGTTCTTCTCCTCCACGTTAGCACTTCTAATCCCCATCACCTACCCAAGTACGTGGATATTAGGTTTTCTCCTCTGCACTCTCACAATGCCCATCGGTAATCCTCTAAACATGCCACATTGCTTGTTTCTCCTGTTTCTACATCTGCACAGGTAGCTCTTGGCTCAGCCTGTACATTGAAGCAAACTGTGGAATTCTTACACAGTACCTCACTTGGTCCAGTTAGATCAGAGGCTTTGGTCTGATATATAGTAGTGCTTCTGAAAGTTTCTCAGATGGCTTTAACATACAGTAGACTATAGAATCTTTGGAAACAGATTCATCATTGCAGTCCCATGCTGCTGTGAAGACAAGCATCGACCATATGTATGTCCAGTGGTGTATGTGTGCAATGGCTGCTCTTCAGTCCTTTTCAGTATGCATTTGACAGACTTCAGCCACTTGGTTGTGAAAAGAAAGAGTTCATATTTAGCATATTCATCATAAATTTATATAACAATAGCCACGACCTAAGCAAACAAGAAACATTTGGTTTTCTCAAAACCTAGATTATTACTTTAGGTAACTTCTTATCCACGTATATATTCACTTAGAATTTTTTTCATTATTGCAGTTTCTAAAGTAGGATGAGTTGGGTAGTTTTAACCTATTAATGCTTAAAGGGTGCTGAGTCTGAAAACAGTGTGTTACTTTACTTTACACTATTCAGTTTCTTCCTGTCAGGCTGCTATATGTAATCTTGGCCATCTAGCATTTGTTTTGTGTTCTTTCTCAAGTAGATATGTGAATTTATGGTCATCCTGTGTTCTTTGTCTTACGGTGAGACATCAATTGCATTGCACTTAGATATAAAAGCACATGGAAGTATCTTGAGGAAGGTAAAGGCAAGGGACAGTGTCAGAGAAAGCACTAGCTCTAGCAATTTGTTGAAATTAACTTTTCCCCATAATGGCTGGTAGTGCTTCTTTTCTGAATGCTAAATGGAAGCTGATGAGTAATAAAGTATCTGTTTTTATATAGTAAATAGTGTCAGGGCATCATCCCTAGTAAAGTCAGGTTTCTTATGTAAATGGGAAAGATTTATATTTATTTGCAGGGGAATTTGATTCCACGAAGCCTCTAGGCACGAAGCTGAATGGTGGGCTGGGCCAGCATATTCCCATCTTCTCTGATAAAGATGGATCATGACTTCAGTACGTCAGTTCTGGCCTAGAAAGTGAAATGGTATCAGTTTAACAAGAAGAAAGAAAATACATTACAAAAATTTCTCTAACTGTTGGGGGGAATCTCAGCAGTAGAAACACACAGGCTAGACGCTTTTACTGAAATAAAAATGGTGACTTTTAGGACTATATTTAATGACTTTGTGATTTTTTTTCTCTTAGGTAATCAGTTCAGACGCAGGGTCTACTGTTTCTTTCTGGATGATAGACACTGGGCAGAAAATCAAACAGTTTACTGGTTGCCATGGCAACGCAGAAATCAGCACTATGGCCCTCGATGCAAATGAGACCCGGCTTTTGACTGGCAGCACAGATGGCACTGTAAAGGTGTGAACACAATGACGCTTTTTCTGTGCAGATAGTAGGGGACAAAAATACAGTGTGACAAGCAGCAGCTAGATGCAGATATGGGTTCGCTTGTTTTTGTCTTTTTGGTCTTTCAAGAAGAGAGGCGAGGCAGGATGAGAGCTAAATAACTTAAACTGTCTAATAATAAAGCTGCTAGGAAAACAAACCTCTGTGGAACAACGAATAAATGATTTTTTCTGAATAAATTATTTAGAATGGAGATACAAAGTGGCTTATTTCAGAAAGTCTTTTTCAGAGAACTGAATGAGGACTCCTTTTAGGAATACAAGGCTAGGATAATTTTCACGTGCATCAGCTAATGTCCCTGGGTCTTTCTCTAAATTGATAACATGAGAGACTAGGTCAACTTAAGTCAATTTTTGAAAATGACATAGATTTAAACTTTTCAGAAAATAAAAATTTAAAAGTAAACATAGCCAATTGTGTAATTCTAGCACTCTGGGAAGTTGAAACAAGAGGATTACAAGATTGAGCCCAGCCTGGGTGACTTAGCGGCGTAGGAAGACCCTTTCTCAAATAGATCATAAGAAAGAGGCCGCGAATGTAGCTTGGAACAAAGCTTGGGTTCAATCTACAGTACTCAGAAAAAGTAAATATTTTACAAATTACATTCTCATTAAATGGATGTGAAAAAAATAGCAGAAAGAACAGTCATAAACTTATTATCCATCCTACCCTTATAGTATCTTATTGCTTTTAGTTTTCCTATTTAGTAACTTCTTCATTTCTTCTAAGAAGCTGATGTGACTTTATCAAATAAAAATTTCATGCAAAGCCAGAAATGTGCGACCTATATTGTGTCATCGGTGACTCGTCTCTGCTCCCTTCCACCCAGAGAGTAATGATAGTCGTGATTGGAAATGACTTTTGACATCTTGAGGCAACAGAAGGCAGTTTTCTGAATCAAGTTTGAATGGTTCTCAAATATATCATAACTGGAGTGAGAAAGATACTGGCTTATAGACTCCATGGGAGTCTATAAGAGGTCAGCCATGGTGGCATGTATTATACCTGCTTGCAAGGAGGGTTAGGTTATATAATTAGGATATTCTAGAAGCTGGGGACAAACATACAGGGAGGTCCCAAGCAGCAGTAGTCATTGAAGGAAGTTGTGAAGGAAGTGCTATAGGGAGTTTCAAGTGAGGATCTCTGAATATTAGTAAAATTCTGCTCCAGGAGGGTGAAAGGAATCAGGCATGTGGAAAGGTGGGTCTAAGGGAGGATGCATAGTTCACAGGTAGCCGAAAGATGCCTGAAGGTCCTCAAACAACCTATGGTGAGGAGAGATAAAAAGGATAACAGAAACTGGAGGGTTGGCCAGTGGGTTAGGCCAAAAAAAAAAAAAAAAAAAAAAAAAAAAAAAAAAAAAAAAAAAAAAAAAAGAGCAAGCTTTGACCTGAATAATGAGTCCTGGGGTACAAAACTGAACTCAACAACTCGAATGGCTCGAATGGATCATGTCTTAGTTGATCTTATCTTAGAAAGTAACTGGTTGTGGAGTGTAGGGAGGAGCAGAACTTGTAGATGTTGCTTAAATGTTTCTTGTTAAAGGATTTAGTAGGATGCAAAGTAAGCAAATCTTTGTAATATCTGTTTGTAGGAATTATTACAGGTGAAATATGTAAAAGTCATGTTAGTAGAAAATACAGTAACATGACTGAGGAATCTGTGCACCTCTCAATCCTCAGAAGAAGCCTTGATATCTCAAAGGTTAATGTGAGTTTTCTAGAAAAATCACTGCTTTTCAATGTCAATTTAACTGTGGCATGAGAGCACAACTGAATTCTAAAATCTGGTAGCCCCTGAGGAGATCACAGAAATCAGGGTCGGGCTCTCTGGGCTGCATTCTATGGAGAAGCAAGAATGGATAACACTTTCCAATTTCACGTATATCTCAGGTCCTCAAATCAATACTTATGCAATTAAGACCAAAATTGCTTTCCTTTTACTATTGTAAAAGATCTGTTTTTAAATTAACTAATGTTTTACATAATTCCTATATAATACAACAAAAAATTTTAAACAGAAAAATGTAGTGAAAAGAAAATATTTTTGTCCTTGTTCGCAGCTCAACCTGAGTCTACTGCTGTTAGTAGTTTCTTGTGCATTCTCCTTGGCTGTGGGCACAGTTTGTCTCTTAATACAGCCTACTTACTATTCATGCTGTTTTGTATATTTTTTTCTTGACCGTTAGTTCATAAAAATGCATAAAATAATAGCATTAACTAATTTTTATTTCATGCTTACTATGGAGCAGGCACTATTCCAAGCTCTTTACAGACGTGCACAGAGCCATGCATAAAAATATACAAGCACACTCACATATGTAACATTGGCACTGTTATGAAACTGATTTGCAGGTGAGGATATTAAAGGTCAAAGACAAAACAATGTACTTAATGTATCACAGTTGGTTATAATTTAACAGAACCTAAAACAAATTAGAGAACTGACTTTCTCTCTTTCTCCCCTCCATTCCTTCCTTCCTTCCTGCCTGCCTGCCTGCCTTCCCCATTCCATTTTTTTGAAACCCAGAACCTTGCACATGGTGAGCATTCACTCTACCACACAGCTGTAATAGAAGCCTCATTCACTCCTCTTAATGGTTACAGTAGGTGCTGCTACAGCAAATCTCCATATTCTTATCATTTAGTCTCTTACTAGTGAGCAATTTGGTTGACTCAAATTTTCAGCTTGTCAACAAAGGATTCAAGACATGCTTAAAGACAGGCCATTTCACATATGTGACTGTTTCCCTGGAGTGGGTTTGAGAAGTTAAAGGACAATATTTGGCTTAAAGAGTAGATGCATCTTAGTTTTGTTACCTCTAGTCAATTCACCCTGTGAATGAGTTGACTTTTCACTCTAGTGCTTAGTTGTAATTGATAATGACCTAGTAACACACTCATCTTAAGGTGTGTTCATTGGAAATTCATCCTTACACCACTGTCTGAGTCTTAAAGACTAGAACCATTGTGGTAAGATTGGGTCTGGCACCTACTGTCAGAAGGGGTGCAGGAACAGCAGAAGACGGAAAACCAGGGCATGACAATTATGCTTCAGGCTCTGTAGTACACGTTTAATTCTTTAAGCATCCTGGAGGAGAATGCTTCTGTGTCAAAATGATGTAAGAGAAATTTAGAGATGCACAGAGTGGAAAAAACCCCAAAGATTTAAGACTTCAAATTGTGGTTACTTTGGCTTTTTTTGTCTTTTTATAATTTACTATTATTTTCTCCTTAAAAAGAAGAATAAAGTTAAGACCTTTGAGTCAACTACTGTTAGAATAGACTGATAGAGTTACAAATGGAGACTGAGATGCATACACACACACACACACACACACACACACACACACACACACATAAACACATATCAGTTTCCCTTCCTGTCACACTCAGTAGTTGTCCACACAACCTAATCTATAGCAGATACCAATTCAATTTTCCAAGTATCTCTGTTGAAAATAATGTCAGATTCCAAAGGCTGAAGTATCTGTCCCACTCAGCTCTCCCTACATCAGAAGACAATGGCAAGCACAGGTTTTCTGATCTATGCATCTTAAATCAAAGTTCCCATGACCTCTTCAATCAATTCACTAGTGTGCCACATGGAAAACCAAGAAAAATTATTATATTTACCTGTTTATTGCTTATAATTAAGAGTGTTTCAAAGAATGAAGAAGAAAAGGTGGATAGAAAAATGTGTAGAAGAGAAAGTGTGTGGAGAGGGTGTGGTGCTCCCATGACCTCTCTAGGCATGTCACCCTCTAGGCACATTCACACATGCAGCTGATCCTGTCCTTCCACTACATGGGAAAAACTGGTTGTGTCACTGATCCATTTTCAGTTCCTCTCTCAGATGTTGGGAAATTGGGATAAAAGTCCCAAAATTCCAATGCCTCGTTCATCCCTTGACCAGCTCCCATCCTGACTAGCTAGTGGCTCTCAGCCACCATTTTCCTCGTCTCGAAATGATACTCTTGTTACTCCAGAGATCTCAACAGTTTTAGGAGCCTTTTCTAGCAGAAGATGTAAGACCAAATATATGTACTTCATATTGACACAAATGTAATAGATAGTAATGGCTAAATTCAAGGGTGAAATGATTGTCTTCAATTATACACTTGAAGAGAATCAACCCTCGCACAGAATGTAAACACAAACGTTTAGAATATTCCTCTTACCATGACTGCTTACTTATTGAATAAGGCACTTTTATTTCCTGTCTAAAAGATTGTTTTCCTATTTTTTTAAAGGTTTGGGACTTCAATGGATACTGTCAACACACTCTAAGTGTTGGGCATGATGGAGCTGTGAATATTTCCCAGATCCTTGTTCTTAAGAAGACAATACTGGTCACAGGCTGGAAGAGGTATGACGTGCTTCATGTCAAACTGTAGGGTGGTAAAATGGGGCAGTTTTTGTTTGAACCAAAACCTAAAAGAAGAAAAGCATAGATACCTATGTGGACTCTAAATCATTAAGTCACTGGTCACCTAGCAGTTGCGGCTCTATTTGGAATTGAAGGAGTATTTAATGAGTAAAATATTGTAAGACCACCAGCCCAAGTGAGCTTGAAAGGGTTTTAGGGCTTTATCCTGGCTTTGGGAATCTGACTCTATTATTTTTTCTGTAAAAATTCCAGATAAGGATGTAATAGCACTTGCTGCATTGCAAAAGTTTCTCAAATTTTATTCAATAAATTCTCAACATGTAAGTTACATTTCCAAAACTGTAAAAGGAACTCATTTTTTCTTCTCTTGCTGCCTCTTTTCAATTGCTGTGCAGCAGAGAAATGGCCCACTGACTCTGTTCGCATGTACTTCATATGAGTGCACAAAAATGCATCTCACAGCCCACTTACTCTTCTCCGGATGCACTGTTTCCTTTGTATTCTAAGGAAAATTACTCTCCCCCTTTCACCCCAAAGGATGAAAGGGATTACAAATAGAGCCTTTCTATGGCATTGTATAAACACTAGGAAATTATTGTGTTGTGTTTTAAAAATACACTGTCCACAAATTCAATAGTTTACACAGCATTGCTCTAGTATTTTGCCCAATATTTTCCATTAGAGAATTAAATATTAATGATTTGATGTAAAAAACTTAAGCCAGGTTTCATACCTAGAAATCCAGCAAAGCATGTTTAAGAATTTTCGTCAATCATAGGAAAGACTTTTCTTCTAATGGAAATGAACATACAGACTAGCAAACATAGTATCATATTGCTTTGTTTTCAAGGGCAGTTTACTAATAAGGAAAGAAATAGATTGGAGGTTGAACTTGATATTAAGAATTAATTCAATTATTTTCACCTTTGAAGAATAAGTGAAAGTAATCATTATGTTATCAATTTACAGATACCCCAATAGTCGATGGCCTAAAGATCTTTATAATTAAGTCATAGAAACGAATAAACTTAGTTCTCCAATAAGATGGCAGAATAGATGTTTGATATTTAGCTGGTCCAACTTACAATTTGGAACTCAAAATTTTGGGACACCATTTTCAAATGTGAAAAGAGCAAATTACTAATTAGTATGGAATACAAATGCTCTGATTTTTTACAAGAGAACATTCTAGAATATGCTGATTTATATTGTTGGGTGATTACTTTCTATAATTTTGGGAAGATTTGAGAAAAGCAGAGGAAAAGTAAGAAAAGTTATCAGTCCCCATTTTCCTTCATCTTTTTCACCTTCTCCAAGGTTGTCCAGACTTAGATCCGTTATTTGGAATTTTTATATTACTTACATTTTATAATGATGGATTGAAAAAATTCAGCTTCGAGAATTATATACATTATGCAGGAATGAATTTTGCAGTAAAAATTGCAGGATCTTCCCTTTACCAAGAGGCTTTGAACAAAACAGGAAAGAGGGCAGACAACTGCTGGGTACAGTTGGAGAAATATGAACTATTAAGCCAGTTTCTTCATAGTTTAGTGATTAGAGAAGAAATTACCAGAAGATTGACAGTCAGCTTATTAAGCATTCTGAAAAACCCGTAGAGAGCTTGTTAGGTTAAGCTGTAGCTTTAACTTCAGGTTCTATCTAAATACAGAGATTAGCTTGATAATTTTGCTCAGGATGGAAGAGAAATTGCATTTATTGAGTGGAGTACCTAAATATACCATCCGACTTACTTTATTTATATTGCTGTGAAGCGTTAAGCACTTTAACCACATTATCTAATTTAATCCTTTACTTCATTTTAGAAGGTAAGCAATATTTTATATGTACTTCAGATCTCTGTTTTCAGGTCTTATCTACTTAAACTCACTTATCTGCTTGCTTGCTGGACATGTCTGACTGCAATCTCAATTAAATTCATTATTTATTCTCTGTTCCAATTTTTTTTTTCACATTTGGAGTTTTAGTTAATATCCAGAAACCTAGACATCCATCTTAGTTCTCTTTTCTCACTCAACCTTAAAACTTAGCAGCCACTAAGTCTTACCTGTTTTATATTCTAAATGATTCTTAAACCTACACCATCTACAAGTACTACAACTATTATTAATCAGAGCACTATTTTCACTTGGATGAATGCCGGGACCTTCAAATTTGTCTCCCTCCAACAATTCCCAGCTTTCCTCTTTTAAATAAATTCTTTAACCTTAACTAGCTACAATTATTTCTTTTACAGTGAATTCTATTTTTACTTCCCTGTTTAAAACCTTTCAGTGGCTACAGAATGCGTCTAAACACTCTATGTCCTAGACTCATGCTTTGTTCTCTAGCTTTACATTTTCAGTCTTGTATTTATTCTAAACCTTGTTATATAACAACTTGATATCAGTGTGTTCCCATTCAAACTATACAGTTTCATATCCCATGACTTTATTCTTTTCTCATACCGAGATATTCCTCTCTATTTTTTTCATTTGGTTAGCATTTGTTTCTCTCTTAACATTGATTGGTTCAGATGTCTTCTATACCAAGACAAAACAGCTAACTCTCGGGATGGAAATATGCCATATGTCTTCCTTTTGTCTTTGTGTTCTATATAGTCTTGCACATTATTTGATTTAGGGGATTGAGAGAGAGAGAGAGAGAGAGAGAGAAAGAGAGAGAGACAGAGAGAGATACATTAGTGTTGTTATGATTTGGACTTGGAATGTCCCCTGAAGCTCTGAAGTTTTATGTATTTATGTATTTGGGTGTTGTGGAAGATGTTTGGAACGATGTGCTGCTAAGAATTGGTGGGGTGACAGCCTGGTCAGAAGGGAATGAACACTGGGGCTTGCTCACTGGGACTGGATCCAAAAGGAGTGGATTACTGGGATAGGATCAGGAAGGGTATATGCTGGCTTTACCCTTCCTCCCTGCCTTGGCTTCCTGTCTGCCACACCATGGCAGCTTTCCTCTAGCAATGCCTTTGCCATGTACCATTGCTGACCACCTGTGAATGGACTGAGACCTGAAACTGTGAGCTAAAAATAAATCTTTCCTCTCTTAAGATGTGAGTGTTGGGTATTCTGACCCAGCAATGATAAAATTGATGTGAGTGACATTTTTTTATATAACTTAGCTAGTGAGTTTGGTGCTTAGAAGGAGGGCTTTGGGAAGGTGATGAAATCACAGAGGCATTAATCTTATCTATTGGTTATCCACTGATGAATTCTTACCTTTTATAGAAAAATGTGCTATGAGGAGGTGGAACCCGGTTATAGAAGCAAGTCACTGGGGGCATAACCCGGAAGAGTATGTTCTTTTCTCCAGCCCCTTCCTCTCCCTCCGGCTTTCCTTCTGTTTCCTGGCAGCCTTGAGCAGAGCCGCTTTCTTCCACCATGTCCTCCCAACTTCCACCATGCTATTTCCACGGTAGATCCTACCGATATGGAGTAAAACCTCTGATCCTCTGAGTCAAAATCAGTTTCCTCCTTTATTTCTATGAGGTATTTTGTTATAGTGACAGAAAGCTGACTAATAAAGAGTCCCAAATCGTGGAAGAGCATGAATGTGCAATTTTCAGCACAAATGAGCAAATTTGCCATTTGAAGAATAGCTAATGAAGCAGTTTTGTGTACAAGAAGACACATACAAAACACAAGTTGCCCACTTAACAATACTGCAGAGATTTAGCTCAGTATTTTTCTCCTTTTTTGCTATAAATATTTTTAAAACTGCACTTGAGTGGAAAGCATTTAGTCAGGAACTATAGAGGACTGAAGGTGAGGGGTCGTGATTCTTGCTGATGGAGGCATCACTGTTCATTTGGAGTCGACATAGAAGACAGGAAATGGTAGAAAACACTGTAAAATGACCCAAACAAAATGAATAAGAGGACCCCAGGTGGTTATTTAGGAACATGGACATTTATATGTGGATAATTTATCTTTCAGACAAAAGAAGCTCAAGATTCAGGACTTTCAGAAATATGTTTCTTTTCTTTTTCTTTTCTTTTCTTTTATTTCTAAACAAAATATACTTAAAGACAAAGCTGTGGATTGATAAAGGGTCAATTCAGAAATATCTCCTTGAATCCATAGTCCTATTTGTGTTGGTAAAATTAAATAAGTTGATGATGATCAATTACAGTTGCATTTGTTCAAAGTAGGTATGCAGTATGTCACACAATGGTTAACTTAAGATTTTAAAGCTGCACTCATATTTTGTTATTCTGTACTTGGAACACCTTAAAATGGACTTAATTTGTGTAAAGATGAAATTTGTTTTCTTCCAAACATTGTCAAGATATAATAGACAAATCAAAATTGAAAATTTTTATGGGAATACAAGGAGGCATTTTGATATTTGCATATATTGCAAAATGACTAATCCTAGCTGATTGTCATATCAATCACCTCATACACATATCAGATGCCTTTTAGAGAAATATTTGCTTATCATTTTATCTCTTTAAATTTTACATATATAAATATTAGAAAGGTAAGATAATTTTCATATAATTTGAAATAATTCTGAATTATATTAGGAATAGCATTCTTTATGTAATTCTATAAAGAATAGTCCTCAGGAAATATCTGTTCATGTAATTCAATATTTTTTCTTTAGTCTTGCAACATACTGGTCTGCACATACAGTTTTCATATAAGGCATTAGGAACTAAAACAGCTCATTACAGGCTTACTTTGATTCTTAAAGTACATTTTTAAAATGAAATTACATTAGGAATTTGAAGTTACTTGGAAATATAAAGTATCTATTACAAGACATTAAATTATTAATAATGCCTTTCTAAGAAAGTATAACCTCATATGACTAAATTAATTTTTATTAAAAGAATATGAAACTGAGTGGAAAGTTCCACAGTTATACCTTGTTCCAAATTAGCTAGCTACAGTGGAGCTAACTAGAGAACAAATATGTTTGAAGTTCCCAAACAAATCTTAATCTAATTTTCTTATTACTTCAGTGTCCAAAGTTTGGTTGCACAGATCTTTGAAAGATGGAAGTATGCATATGTATAATTCATTCTATGTCTTTGAGGGACTTTTTTTTTCGAGACAGGGTCTTTCTATGTAGCCCAGGCTTGTCCTGAACTCACTATGGAGCCCAGGATGGCCTTGAACTCACAGAAATCCTTCCATCCCAGCTTCCTGAGTGCTGGGATTACAGGCATGTGCTACCGTGCCCATCTTATGTAGTGCTGGGGAATCAAACTTGGGTACTTAGTGCTTGATTTAGCAAACTGAGCCATTCCTCCAGCCCTTGAAAGACTTTTTGTAAAACTACAAATCAGTAAATCAGAGGATAAATATTAATAATTGTTTTAATTACTTTTTCGTTGCTTTGACTCAATACCAGACATCCACAAATTTAGAGAAGGAAAGACTTATTTTAGCTCACAGTTTCAGAAGGTCACAGTCCTTTCAGGGGCGGCCAGCAGCAATCAAAGTACACGGAAGAGGCAGAGGTGGGGGCAGCTTCTCATGACATCACAAACAGGAAGGCAAGTTGAGACTAATTGAGACTAGTTCAAGCCCCCATCCTACTCTTAGAACTCCAAGGAAGGCAGAGAGCAGCTTATACACCCTTCCAGGTCTCCTGCCAGTGATCAGCCCCTCCTGGATCCTGGTGTGGAAGGTGTGGCCACAACACGCCGTTACCTACCTTACACGCCTGTAATCCCCCTCCAGACTAGGCCCCAGTCTACCAACAGCACATGGTTCCATAGACAATTCATTAACATGAGACTTCTGTGGAGGGGGGGAGGGGGGCATTTCAGAGCCAAACCACAATAGCAATACTTGTGGGAATTGATCAAAAGCATGTTACTCCTTGTCTTAGTTACTTTTTCATTGGTGGGTCAGAGTACCAGACATCCACAATTTAGGGAAAAAAAGGTTTCCTTTAGCTCGCAATTTCAGAAGGTCACATTCCATTTGTGGGAAGCCTACAATAGTGGAGGGATATGACAGAGGCTTAACTGGAGAGAAGTTGTTCCTGGTATGGAGAGATAGGAAGCTGAGTGCCAGAGACAGGGCAGAGCAAGTATATGTCCGTCCAGGTCATATGTCAAGTGTCCCATCTCTTCTGCTCCGGCCCCAGTGGCCCACTCTTCTGACCAGGTGCTCCCTCTTCCAGCACAGGAAATCGGTGGATTAACCCATGGGGCTGAATCATCTTCTGAACATGGGGCTTCTCGGGGATGTTTTAGCCCAAACAATCAACACCTTGAAGAGAAGTAATGGCAGATTGATTTATAGCCATGACAATTTCTACATTATTAAGTTGTGGTTGAAAAGATCTTTCCAAGGTTGGGAGTTTGCTAAGCACTGGAATGTGTGCTTAGCATATGCCAGGGCCTTGGTTTAATCCTTGGTTACAACAGAAAAGAAAAATAATTTTTTTTCAGTGCCATTCTTCCCGTATCTCCCCTCCCACTTCATCTCTGCTTCTTCTTTTCTTTTCTTTTCTTTTCTTTTCTTCTTTCTTTCTTTCTTTCTTTCTTTCTTTCTTTCTTTCTTTCTTTCTTTCTTGTGCGTCTGTGCCTCTGGCAGGTGTACTAATCTTGTTCTTACAGAATTGGCCATCAGATCTAAATTTTGAAATACTATGTGACCCTGTATATCACAAGATAATGTAATGATCCAGGAGCAATCCTCTTAGGATTCCAAGTGGGGGATGTGGCATGGAACTAGAAAACTCCTTCCATGCCAAAAAGAGCAAGTCTCTCAGGCTCCTAAAGTGGCCTGAAAATTGGCTCATTGTGAACATTAATTTTATTCTTTGCAAAAGTACAACCATAAAGAAAGAGTTGTCTTTGAAATGGAAAAGTGAGAACTGCAAGGAAATTCTTAAGGCGTTTTAAGGACAACTGCCATTTCAGATCAGTTTTTGGTTAGGCTCTAAGGGAAAGGTGGCAGGTAATTAGTTTTTCAACATTTGACATACAAGGTCAAATACAAGAAGAGCTACTTTTTATACCATCTGAAGAAAAGCAATTTTTTTGCTTTTGGGTATATCTATTTAATATGGGCATCTTGGCAAAAATTTTAGCAACTATTTTTGGCTGAGAGACAAAAGTTATGGGTCTGACTTCCTTCTTCTCAGCTTCCTCACTCTTCATCCTCATGAGTAGTCTCTCAGCCAAACTTATCAACAGGAAAAAAGGATGGAGAGCCACTCAGTGATCATACTATAATTTTAAGTTAGCTTACTTGTATCTACAAAGCCTCAATAATATGATTATATTCATATTAATATTTAAATTGCTATTTATTTTTAAAAATAAATAATTCTTACATTGAGTAAACCTATGAAACACCTATTACATGCTAAGTATTATTCATGGCCCTGGTGAGGCAGAAGGTTTTTATTTTCATAGAACTTACTTTGTTGTTAAAAAGAGAGGAGATAAACAAACACAGACATAATCGTAGTCAAACAGAAATGTTACCAAGGCGGGGGGTGGTGAACGAGTGAGATGAAAGTCTCACGAGAGAGTATTGGAATCAGGTGGTCAGGGAAGACCTACCTGAGGTTCTGGCATGTAAGTGGACACATTGTCCTCATCCATCTGAACAGATTACTTATTGAAGACTCAATGTGTAAATCATGATGTTTGCTACTATGAGTTACAGAATAAGACAAGATCTCTAGTTTCTCACAATTTAACACTATAGTGGCTATAGCCAAAGAGCTAAAATGGCTTGACATTAAATGTTTCAAGTGAGATGTAAATGAAATAAGAGTTCAGAGGTGGAGACTTCTTATAAAATTCTGGTTATTATGGAAGCCTACCAGAACTAGGAGAAACTTAGGATATGGGGTAGAGATGTGTGGATGTGGGTCTAACTGTGAAGGAATTCTGCAGACCAATAGAAGATTGAGTAAACCAACACAACTGGAATTGTAAGAGCTTAGAGAGCATTAAGAACATACTTGCAGTCGGACAAGAGATGCGCTTCAGAAACAGTCCCTGAAGAACACTGACAGTTCACAACAGCTCCTGTAGCCAAGAAGCTGACTTGAAACCTTACATCTTACAGTAAAAATTTAGACAAGAACTTGCATACAATTGCAAATTGCATAGATTGCTTCATCTGTATCTGTTTGATTAGAAAAATATTACCCCGATACTCTGTGCAAGATTGCCATTCAACAAGGTACACCAGGTATACCGTATTTACCCTATGGTTTCAGCTACCCCATGTCAGATTGGCAGCTGGACACTCATGTGAGTAAATTTGGAGGATAAGCATAGAAAAATAGATAGAAATTCTTAACAAGTATATTAGACCTGAACATTAGTGGATCAAAAATATGGCCCATACATTTGGCTTTTGACCTACGGTGAATGGAAAAAAATATTCTTAAAGATGACATTGACTTTATCTTCCATTGTGCTATCTCTTCTGCCTAAAATGCCTTTCTGCTCTAAGTCTCATTCATCTTTGATGGCCCATGTCAAGTGTCACATCTGAACTTTTGTGATGTCTGCTCTGGATTTTCACAGTGGTGGTCCCGTGCTTCCTTAGCACTTAATTTATTTCATTTTGCACTTTGATCATTTTATGCTTGTAGCTCTCTGCTTGTGCTACCATGTACAGAAATTTTACATGGAAGCAACATGTGTGTGAAGAACAAATGGGTCTTCAGACCCTAGGAAGGAAAACACGAGTGCACTAGCAGTGTGAAGAACTGCACTAGAGCAGGCACAGGAGGGCAGTGAAAGTGGCTGGGCGGCTGTTACACAATTGTTCAGCCATGACGAACTGAGCACTGAGATAAGAAGTCATCGCTGGCTGTTTGAAATTTTAAAAGTTAGGATGAATGTGTAACATTTGGCAGAGGTAAAGATCTAAGCATTTGGTTTTGCTGGGAAAGTGAATGACATCCAGGAGGCTATAAGGCTGATCTGTGAATCGAATTTGGAATTCAGGATGACAAGCTGGTATAGGGAAGATAGAAAAGTTTGATGTTTTATGTATTAAGATTTGTCGCTGACGGAAGCATTATATTAAACTGTCAACTGGAAAATGGAAGATATTCAACACTGGCAGAGGTTGTGAATGGAGACTGGCTTGTGAGCTGTTTATACAAAGCAGAGTTTGAAACCCATGGTGGTACATTGGATCTCTGAACAGAACTTTTGAATAGCTAGAAAGGGGTGGAGGAGAGATAATAAGGAATGTTCACATAAACAGGGTGGGAGAAGGAAGGGAAGAGACATTAGGGAATGAAAGGTACAGGACCAAGAAAACAATCAAAGGGCACTAACAGCAAAAGAATGTCAATGCGTTTGAGAAAATGGTTCCATCTGAATCTAAGAAGTATGCTGGAAAACATCTAGGAAAGCTTTAGAGTGGTAGGAAGGACACATGATTTCAAATAGAATGCGAGAGAGGGAGGGGGAAGACACCAAGTTTATGGTTACCCATGCTCGTGTGAAATGTGAGCGGCTATGAAAAAGAGCCGCTTAGCATAGGCTGGTAATGAAAGCTCAAATCATCAAATGGACACAGGGTTGTAGATCGATGATCCCACAATTTAAGGTCCACATTCCTCTTCTCCACTAGGCATGAGGCACTTTTATTCTCTACACATCAGGGTCCATATTCAAATTTGTCAGGTGTGTCTCAGATGTTTTCATCATTAAAACTATTCTTTTTGTTCAAAGTTTATGTCTTACCTCACATCGTTTTGAAGCGACATTTTCTAAGTGTTCCATAAACGGTAGCTCTTCACGACACAATGACTTCAAGAGAATACACTCTGTGGTCACATAAGTCTGGGAAATGCCACAAGGAATATTACATGTTCTGAGAAACTTTGACAAAAAAATTATTGATTTTTTTAAACTACTGAATAGTCTTTATAGATCCACCCCACTTTTTATTATTGTTACCATAAATTTTTTAGTGTTTTCCTGTTGTCCACCGGGAGAAAGCTTCTTGAATCACTCAAGTGAATAATGGCTAGTATAGTATTTCTCAGTTTCAGATCCAGGGCTAAATTTTATGTTCATTTTACTAGAGTGATAACGGTGTTTCGTCCTCAGAACTTCAATCAATTTTTTATCCACTCTGACGAATGGAAAGGAGAGGTCCAGCACCGTGATGACATCTTGTGTGCTGCATTTTCACCTCCTCAAACTCTTGCTACAGGTGAATTAAATGTACATTTGACAATCGGCTGGAGACAATGTGTTTTGATTGACTCACTTACCATAAAAGTCTTTTCGTAATAGCAAAATGAGTAGGGGATTTCCTGGAGAAGTCATCCTTATTCATATAGCTCCTTCTTGGTTCTCATTTCTAGGGTACTATCTCCTACTTTAATGGTTCTGACCACCGGCTCTTTGGCTGTCTCTCTGGCTTTATATCCCTATTCTGCCATTGCTCCAATACTATATTCTGAAAGTTACTTAAACTTAAATGATGGTTTTCTCTGGCTAATAACAATACATCTATATTATTGTTTTAAGGTGTAGATTATCTGTGTAAGCATACAACATAGTGCAGCATGTGCAATAAACACATTGATAAAATACTTTTATTCATTTTCTAAGAAGATTGTTAGGATTGTTGGGTATGAATAACACCTTAATGATCCTTGGAAATTTCATAATAGGAACAAATTAACCCTTTAGCATAATTTAGCTCAAATAATGTTAATTAAAGATTATTTTCACAAAATGCCTACAAATCTATGCTTTAAAAATGATCCCATGGGAAAAAATGTTAAAAAAACAAAACAAAACAAAACAAAATTATACCATGAGTATATTCTGAGGTAATGTATTAAAAGATATAAATATCATTGCATCATTTGTAGCCAAATAAATCTATTAATAAAGACATTGCATTATGGGAATTTGAAATTTGCATTTTGGCAGCTATTTTTAAAATGAAACAAAAAATGTCATCAATCAAGAGAAATAAAACTTACAGGAAAGAGTAAGGCTATATCTGAAGTGCTATTATATTATATGTGGTTTACTGATCTATCTATATTTAAGGTTTGCTATTTTTTAAAGGACCTTCTGATGACTTACCGGTAGGACAAACTCTGTAACGTGACTTTATTGTCACTGAAATCCATCCTTTCAGGAGGATCACATATTTAAATGTTGGAGGCAATGAACTGTAAATCTGAGTGGTTTTGATTGAGAAAATGTCATAAAATACCATTGGGTTTACAGATAGACAGTATCTTCAATCATTCCCATCCCATCAGTTCTATGTGAACATATTTGGTCAAGCACTTTGCAACTGAAGCATTTCAAAATTCTAGGAAAAGGCAGTTATGCCATGGACAGGTGAAATCCATCCTCCTTAGCCAATTTACACACTATACAGGTTGCTCTCTCCAGGACAATACAGAGTTTGATGTTCACTTCTCTCTCCTTGCCTGAGTTCCTAAGAAAGTCACTGTTTTTATGTCCCATCTTAATTCAGCTCTACTCTCATTATCTAGTCTTGTCATCACACTCTGCTCAGTAGAGGGTTGTTCGTACTGAGCCACTGAGCACAAGAATCTGAGCTTTACCGTGTTGTTCAGAATAGGCTTGGTGAGACTGAGTCATACTATTTATTCTCTGTGAAGAGCTGTAGTGAAGGACTTTTAATTGTATTTTTGGATTGGAGAAAGCAATATTTAATTAAGTATATAAGAAGAAAGGAATAAAAACACCTACAGTGAAGGGAACAGACATCTAGGAGGACTTTATTTGTTTTCTCCTACTCAGTACTAGATGTGTTTGATGATGATTAACATTTTCAGTACTTATATCCTGGACAGTGCCATTCTAAATACTTCTTCTTCTGCATGACAGCCCTGTGAGATAATTATATCTATTAAGCCAGTTTTACAAATGAGGAAACATTGCGCTACTATGAGCAAATGTGCTGCTCAGTGTTTGACTTATACTGAAAGTCTAATGGTTTATCTGCAGAACCTTTATTTTGAATACATTAGTATCATAAAATAAAAGGAAGCAAGAGTAATTTCTATATATTTTTGTACAGATTACTCACAGTTATTCATCTGAAATTAATAAAATGTTATGATTACTCGTGTCTTTGAGAGTGTTGACTCTGACCCAGATCCTGCTAAAGGTGTGCTGTCAATGACTTCTTTCAATTTCTGTTGCACATATTTTCTACTGATCTTCTGCAATTTGTATTCCTTATCCTGGCTTGTGCAGGGAGCTATGATGGAGAAATTATTCTGTGGAACAATAGCACAGAAAATGCTCAGTGCGTCCTTCACCCTGATTACCAGAGGCTGTTGAAATCAAAGCCAGGTGAGTGCAATTTTGAAATGAAAGTAACGTGGCTGAACTAGACCACAGTTGGCCTGGTTGTTTATTCATGTATCTTACGTAGATTAGTCCTAAATTATAGATGATTGGCTATAAACTCAGAGGATTTGTGATATCTTTGTCTCATCAGAGTGACTACAAAAAGCCCTTGTGATTTATGTGACCTAGTGTGTTCTCCAAGGCATGTCATTTTTTCTCTTTATGCTAAATCAGCGTTTCTATGTTATCGACAGCAGGAAGCAGGTCTCATTTTTTTGGTAGTTTAGTTTTTGCCAGTAAACCTTGTCAAATTGCTTGTTACCCCTTGGTAGAAAATGGAAATAGTGTTCCCTTGATTGGCTGTTCAGGCTCAACCTAGAGCTGGTAGTAAATATTATGCCACCTGGAAATCTTAAATTATTTCTTGCTTTAGAAACCTGTGGGGAACATTAAACAAGAGTATATTGCATTTTATGGGAGTTTGGCTGAGCACACGAATATTTTATACTTAAAATATCTTGACAATAGCTTTTCCCATTTTATTTCAGTTTTCTTAGATATGAAAAGTATTTCTTTAGACCGATTTCTTAGGGTAATGATATGTCATTCCTTACAGCTGAGCCAGGTTCTGTTGCCTCAGTTGGATGAACGCAGACTATGAATTTGACCTTAGGGAAGAGCTGATCATCAGATGTAGTATTTTTTGTGGAAACCTGCAGAAATGATTTATTGAAAATATGAAGATTAAATGAAGAGATTGAGGGATTGCTTGACTATAGGCATGAAGATTTGTCATGTTAAATGTACAAAGAGCTAACCACTATGTTTCATCTGAACCTCCATAGAAAAGAAGAAATTCTATTACTTCTTCTACTTTGTTCTCCGCCCCCCCCCCCATTTTATTGATATGTACAAGTGCAGAATTTAAGGTTTACAATGGAGTTGAGCATTTTGTGCACATACTTTTCTTGTCAAAGTGACAAGGGCTTTCCCGCTCTCCTTTTGTCCCTCCCCCTACCCTCATTTCCCTCCCTTCACCCCTCCCTCCACCCCCCTCTTTCCCTTTGTCTTTCATTTAAAGTTCCATGAGATAGTTGTGATCTGGGTCTCTCATATCAGAGAGACCATCTGATGTTTCACCTTCTGCTTCTGACTCACTTCACTAAGCATGATATTCTCAAGGTTCTTCCATTTGTCTGTGAAAACCTCCACGCTGTTGGACCTTACAGATGCTTAGTATTCCTTTGTGTATAAGTACCACAATTTGTGTATCCACTGGTGTTTTGATGGGTATTTTGGTGACGTCCATGTTCTAGCTATTGTTAGTTGTGCTGCTATGAACATGGGTATTCATATATCTCTGTATGTAGTTTTGACCTCTTTTGGATATATTCCCAGGAGCGGTGTCGCCGGATCAAAGGGGATATTTATTTCTAGTCTTTTGAGAGCTCTCCATACTGCTCTACTTTGTTCTTTAAGACAGCACTGTCTTGCTCTTGAAGCAGCAGACTTGTAAATATTCTTAAGTACACTGAAAACTAAAAATACAAGAAAAATAAATAATTTCAAATATTTAATAAACATGAAAAATACTGCTGTTTATTTCTTGCTTTGAAACCTTGAAAATGCCACTGTAAAGATTTTTTTTTTCAAAATGACATGATGATTCATAGATTCCAAACCATGAATCTTCAGTATTTAGTATTGTGGGTTGTAGATAATATCATTAGATAGTCCCATTGGAAATTGCCTCTCCAGGTAGCTTACTAACAAATAATACTGCTAAGAGATGATCACATAAACACACACACACACACACACACACGCTCACACACACACACACACACACACACACACATATTTAAATGTAGAATAGTCATTAGATTTCACATTCATTAAAATATTCACAAGATTAGCATTAATGATTAATAACCTAGATATGCCATGTTATTAAAAATGCATTTGTCTTGAGCACATGAGAATCTCTGAGATAAAAGTGACTATAATATGAAGTTTCTACTTAAATATATCAAGACAACACAGTGTATATTGATACGCAAAACAAACAAGAAATAATCTTTCAAGTTGAGGTTGAGGAAGCAAACAGCAGGAAGTGTGGTGGTTCTTAGGAAGATATCTCTGGTGTAGACCCAGGAGACAGTGATGGAAGTGGACCTATTATTTTTCATATGTACTAGTTTGAACAGTAGATGTTTCTTTGCTTCGTCTTCATCACAGATGTAGAACCTCAGCAGCTTGTCAGCACTGAAATGAGGGGCTCTGCCTCCCCCGTGGCAGACCAGAAGACCCTGGGAGCCTCTAATGTTGAGACCAATGTGGAGGGCAATGATGCTGTTATGAGGCTTTGCTTTCTAGAAGCAAGAAAAAACATTGCAGCAACAGGTGAAATGTGTATTTATATTTTGTGTGCAGTTGGGAGAGGGAGCAATACAAAAAGTTAAGTATTTCTGTTTAGGACTTGTAGTATTGGGCCTCATGGAACCAACAGGTCAGTCTGGCTTGTGCAAAGCCACGAGCTCTTGCAAAGGAGATTAAGCCTGGGAAGGATGGGCATAGGAGGAGGGGCTGGACTACATCTGGCTAGTATTGGAGCCAATGTTGTGTATGTCAAGGTTAGAGTGAAAAAAATTCTGACAAATTTGGTATGCATTTAATATGGTGAATAGTTGAAGTTGGTGTCCCAGCCATAATCTTGATGAGTACTGACTTAGGGACAAGTCCTACACATATGAGTCAAAGCTTAGGTCCACTTATAGCAGGAGTAGAATGTGAGACTAGTGACTGTCCAGGCAAAGTGGACTGGGAGAAAATACTGAGGAACTTGGTGATTGAGAACAATGACAGAATCGAAACTAACTGTTGGTCCCTAGATAAGAGCTATTGAGCTTTCTGGCTTAATTTTTTTGGAGTATTCTGACTATCTATGCCAGTTATGTGTAATTCCAGAACAAGTCAGAGTCCTGGATTAATTTTCTGCTGAAATGCTAACATTGGCATTATCATGTAATTTACTGTAGTTCTTATGTATATGAAATAGTTGGTTGTCTAATTGTCCCTCAACCTTGAATGGATACATTAACGTGGTGTTGATGAAGCCTGCATCTACTCCTCAAACATCTGCTTTTGGGAGTAATGCATATGCTTTGAACATTCACAGACAAGTAAACACATAGTCAAGGAAGTTCAGTGACTCAACTGAAGTGTTAATGTGTTGATCCACTCATTCAAAACATCTGTTGAGCACTCACTGTATGCCATGCAAGACTGCATACAGAGACAATACAAACCTGTGCTATCAGGAAATTAATAAGAATTATATATGTAGGTGCCTTTTCTTGACATCTGAAATCTTGATGCATATTTATTTTAAAAGAAATATACATGATTACATTTTCTATATTTGCTTTTCCATTTAATTTGAAAATCTAAAAATCTGCATGTATATGAAATAGAAAATTTGTATTACTAATAAAGGTAAATCTGCTTTTGATATGGATCCAGCTCCTCTGTTACCCAAAAATTCACCTGGAAGTTGTTTCTTAAGTGTATCCCACATTCTGACATAACCAGTTCTGCCACACGATGCCAGGTTAGCATTATGACCTGGCATTATGATATTTGGACTATAATGAAACACATTATAAGGATTTCTATTTTCTAGAACTCACACATAATCACAATTTAAACTATTATCCTATAATCACTCATGTTTCTACCAAAATAGCTACATATTATTATTTCTATCTTAAATAGATATGATTATTAATTGTCACTAGATTTGTGAAGCAAATTGGAAATCATCTTCAGATCTATCAAATAGCAACGTGCTTCCACAGAGCATATAAAAATGAAAAGAAAAAAGTTTAGTTCTAGGTCTGTGAACTAAAACAGTTTCCACAGGGCTTACAATAAATTCTTGATGAAAAGGTTTTTAAAAGCTCATAAAAGAAATTCTAAATATGCTGCCAAATAAATAAACTACTAAGTGTCCTATGATAAGTGTACACGTGTGTCTAACTCTGAGGACTTTTACTTTGTTGGTGTATCTGTCCAATGGGTTATGGAGGAAATAAATTTGCTATACCCAAGGAGTGTCACCATAATGCTGAAATTAACATTTTATAATTTTATAGAAAGAAACAAATTAATTTTACTTAACTTAAAAATTCCTAACCTCAGAGCAAAGAGAAAAGAAAACCAGTTTTTTTTTTTTTTTTTTTTTTTGGTTTGTTTGTTTGTTTTTGAGACAGAGTCTCTTTCTGTAGCCCAGGCTGGCCTTGAACTCACAGCAGTTCTCCTGCCTCAGCTTTCCGAGTACTGGGATTACAGGTGTGTGTGCTGCCATACTGGTTTATGTGGTGCTGGGGAGTTAACTCAGGGCCTGCACTTGCTAGGCAAGCACCCTAACCACTGCAATATCCTTCCAGCCCCAAGAAAAAGTGGATTGAATGGAACATTTACATATCCTGTTTTATTTATTATTCAACATAAACCACTGAGATTATTATAGATTTTCTCCACTTTGTGTTTTAAAGAATGAAGGGCTGCTGGGAGATTGATCTCAGTGTATTCCCCTCTCCAATATCACATTCTTTACCCAGGACAAGGCAGGTGGAGAAGTTATTTTGGTCATTTTTGCCCTTTCCTAATCAGGTTTCTCTTGCATATTAGGAGGCGCCAACCTGGCCTCGTGTGGAGGATCTGGTTACGTCAGATTCTGGGATACATTTGAAAAACAACTTCTGTCTGAATTTTTGGCTCACAGAGGAGCTCAATCCATACTTATGTCCACTGATAAGTTGAATCGGTATCTTACCACAGGAGATCTTGAAGGATGGTTGAAAATTTGGAATATAGAGGTAAAATGAAAAACATTCTCACATTACCTTCATTATTGCTGATGGCTTCTTGCTGAAGATAATAAATATGTGATAAATCATATCTGATTGTATGAATCAGATCTTGTTTGCTTCCTAATGAGAGAAGTATATATTTTGAGTATTTTTAAAGATGACATTTACATGTACATGTAACAGAAACTTGCTTCAAACAACTGAAGGGGGAAAATTTCCCCTAGTACTGAAAATTTCTCAATATATAACAAGCCAATCACCCAATTTGAGAATGCAATGTTGCTAGCAAGGCATTGCAGCATGGTCTGCATCTAAATAATTAGATGCATCTTATGTAAAATAAGTTTATTAAGTGTAATTTAGTGTATTGACCCTTTATGTAATATTATTGGCATTCTGAGTTAGGTTTCATTGTTGTTGTATTACTGATTACATGCTCAATTTTTCAATAATACTGTAAAATTATTAACACATGGCTACCTAGACACAGAAAAGCTTATCTTCATCGAATAACTGACTGGACTATTCATTTTTTCTTTCTGTCCCCCTCTTCCTTTCTTTCCATTTTTCAAATTAGTCAAGTCAGGGAAAGACATTTTTTAAAAAAATATTAATGCCATCTTTAACCTCTGTTATCACAAACTCTTTGGCATCTGGATCACAGATTATTATTCCCAAATATAAATTTTTAAAATTTTCATATCAGTCTGTAAATATATGCTATATCGTCATAATGATTTACCATTTGGAGTTCTGAAGGGATTTGTTTTCACTCAGGAATACTGTCTGGATTCAAGCAAGAACAAAATTACCCAGCCTCCACCTCTAATGCGGTCGCTCCAGCCCCATGAGGACCGTATAACTTCCCTGGGGATGTGTGACCTGGGTGACCATGTGCTGATAATCTCTGCCTCTGCCGACTGTAGCATTTGTGTGACGAGCGTCTGCAATGGTCCTATTTGGATCTTTGGTCAGGTAGACATACTGTTCTTTTATTATCCTAATACTTGAGATTTAATATAAATTTGAATTGATCTTTATCCAACTGTCCTCAGTTGCTTC
Organism: Ctenodactylus gundi; assembly: GCA_004027205.1. Lineage (NCBI taxonomy): Eukaryota > Metazoa > Chordata > Mammalia > Rodentia > Ctenodactylidae > Ctenodactylus > Ctenodactylus gundi. Next base: position 93,688 of record PVKB01000759.1, on the reverse strand, counting down.
ATGTTCGTTAGCCATGATCGAACTGACCTAACGTTTCTGAAGCTGTAGGTCTAGGCATCTCTTTTCCACAATAGATGCCCCAAGTGGAGGTTAGTCGAAAGACACCAGAAGGTTGTGGTTCTGTGCAGCTCAGAATATTTTAAGATTTCTGAGAGAAATTTTTCCTCTAAAATAAATCAATTCCTTTAACTTCAGAATTTAGTGGAAAGAAAATGTGGGTAAAATTAACATGTTAAACAGATTACTCTGGCTGCCATGTAACAGTAAAGGTAATAGTCAAGTATGAAAAACTGTAAAAGAAACACATTTCCTTATTCATTGTCTGGTTTATCCCTTGTCAAATAATAGTTAAGATTTGCTAAATGTTTCTTCCAGACTGAGGATGCTCACAATTTAACATGAAGGGGGAATTTTATTCTTATTTTATTAATGGAGAAACAGAGGCACAGAGAGTTTGGTTTGGGCTAATGGCTCAAGTTCTCAGGAACTAATGAATGGCAGAACTTGACTTTTAACTCATGCTGACTTATTTCAGACCTCATAAATTCCTCCCACAAAATCAAGTTCTGATGGGCTCCTGCCTGTAAAATAAAATGAAAGTGGGAGCATGGAAAAAAGTGAATATTCCTTGTCACATTTTCTGCTTGATTTTCCCTTTAACTTTTGTGGCTACTCTGCTCCTGTTCTCTGTGTGTTACTGGGAAAATATATGTCTGACTGGCTTGGCTCCCCTTCTCATAGTTACTGTTTTATAAATATATGTCTGGTTTTTCTCCCCCTCTCATAATTATTATTTTTATCAGTATATGCCTGCAAGACCTAATAATTGCATTCATCTTGGGAAGTTGGTCCATATACAAACAGCATTTTAATTGGACATTGCTGTATGAGTTTAAGTTCTATTTGACCAACTCACTCAGTTCTCACTAGTCTTAGGCGCCGTCTCAAGCTGGAAGTGTTTGGCCCTTCTGGGGTTGGAGGACCAAGATTGTTGTTGCTATATTTTAAAGTCAGCTTGTTAATGTTAAACTGTGCTGAAGGAATTTTGCAATCCTATAAGGCACAAATGTTGATGATGTGCCAGAAAATTATGAGAGGTAGACTCCTGTCTGGCTGAGCAATGGAGTAGGCTCCACACAACAGTTAAAAACTATAGTAGTGTCTTCTACACTGTTAACAAAGCAAGTGTTAAACTTCTCTCAGCCAGGAAAGACTTTGGATATTAGATGATGGTTGTAACCTACTGTTGTACTGGACAGAGTTTGTGTCTGGGTAGCTCACCACATCTGACTGATTTGGAGGCCAGGGACCTTAAGTGTAACCGTTTACCCAGTGTTTAAAACTTGATTTAAATACCAAGAGATTCCAGGTAAAGATTTAGGTTTCATGTTCCTCTTCATAAAAAACATATGTCATTCCCTGGGAGTCACTCTGGTCCGTTTTCTTGAATAAAATGACCTATCTGAAGGCTGGTAATTTGTGAAGACTAGTGGTTTATTAGCTCATAATTATAGAGGCTAAATGTCCAAACAACATGGCCCAGATTCTGGCAAGAGCCGTCAGCCGCATCACTTCCTCAAAGATTTTACCATAGGGGTGTTGTGTCATGAAATGGAGAGATTATGTGATGGTAGTGGGGAGGAAGCCAGGGACCTGGAAGGACTTGGTGTGGTCCTGGAAGAACTAAGTCAGAGCACTGCAAAAACTACCCTAGCCCCAGACTACACAGTCTGTTTTATACAAAACAGATTCTCTGTGATCCAGTCTCATCCCCATTTTTCTCTCTTAACCATAAACACAGAAGTGGAATTTTATTTGTTATTTACCATTCATGTATTATCTTACCTGAAGTTACATCATTTGTTCCATTATCTTTCTGGGTCCTGCAAGCATTTTACTTTAGACCTTTGGGACAAGGTTGATCGGTTTGTAGGGTAGTTAAGTAATCTTGGAGTGCCTGATTCTATCCTGTCTCGTGGACTGTATGTATGATTACAATGATATAAGAGGAGAAAGTTAGGTTTGTATTAAAAATGAAAAAATGAATTGGCAATAGCCAAATACTGCTAGAGGGATCATACTAAGAACTGTAACAAAGATGTATGAAAACTGTCATATATGATATATATGTTGGGAGAAAATATATGATAATTTTATTGGCTTTTCATTTTTTACTTTAGGAGGGAAAATAAAAAGAAAGTAGTAGAAAAAAGTTAATTTTGGCAGTTCTTCAATAGAAGCTTAATTTTCAAAGGACACATACATCTTGCTATTCAAGATTTTGAAGTGGGAATGGCAAAAAATGTAGCTCATTATTATCTCTTCAGAGAATTTTTGTTTCTCATGACACTTCTCATCTTCCACCTTTGTTAAAATGAAATAAATATATTTTATCTCCCCCTTAAGATTGTAAGGTGTTTGAAGATGAGAAACATGCCTTAATCATTCTGCATGTGTATTTCTGTTCCCAGGAGTTAACTGAGTAATCTGGCACAGAATAAATACACATAAATAGATAATAAAATACATTTTATATAAATAAAATAATTTGTTTTCTTAGGCAAAGCATTGGCGTATTGAAAACTGCCTTTCTCTTCTTGAAAAAGATGCTAATCGAATGGAAAGTGAGATTCAAGAGGAAAATGTGAGAGTAAATCATGTCAATTCTAAAGAAGAATTATGTTTTGACTCATCAGAACATTCGGTATTTAATGAGAAAAACAAAGACTACTCAATAGATAAGTAAGTATAGTTAAGTATTACCTGGATGTCAATTGTCGTCTCAATAGGAAATAGATCAAGGCCTCCCAATCTTCTGTGTTATGTTACTGATAAATGAATGCTTCGTGTGTGTGTGTGTGTGTGTGTGTGTGTGTGTAAAACACTTAGGTATTCAGGGCTCTTTATGGTGTTAATTTCTTGGGTCTGTTGAGTTTTGCTTCCTATTCAGTGTCATCTAGATTTTTATTTCTACTCCATTATCAACCTAATTGTGTAAATTAGCCTTTTCCTCAAAAACAATGTCTTTTTATCATTCTGTCAGTTTCTATTACCTATCTGTTTATCTATCTATCTGTTGAATCTCCCTTTTTCCCTCTTAGAATGTTAGAGTCTACTTCTGGCTTTGTTCAAGGACCCATGGGGTTTATATAATACAAGTTCAGTATTTCGCAGTGAATATCAGCCACCGTTCTCCCAAGCCTTGGAGTTTTTGTTGAGTTGCTCAGACCTTTCTTTGTACTATTCTCCTAGGTTCCCATAATCATGTTCTGTTTACTACCTAATGCCAAGCAGTTTCATATTTTTTTGTGATTTTTACTTTTAAGAACTCATACTTTCATATTTTTACCTTTGCATTGAACAGTTTTCTTAGTTTCAGAGGGTAAATTTATTTACTATGTTTTCATCTATACAATCATAATTATTTTACGATGTGCATGTATTTTATTATGCAGTTTACAAAAAATTTTACAAAGGTGTAGCAAGCTCCTGTGTCAGAACGACAGCACTCTACAGTGTCTCACATTATTGTGACACATTTATCAAGTGACAGATAAATGTCAATATTTTACTATTAATGAAAGCCGACAGTGTACTTCAATGCTCACTACTTGTTTGCATAGTTTCACGAGTTTTGACAAAAGCATAACGCCATGTGGTTATTATGACAATATTCAAACAGAATAGCTTATTGCCCCCAATGTGGCTTGCCTTCCCTTCATTTATTTCTCCTCCTTTCCCCCCAGAATCTAGGTAACCAGTGACACTTCACTGTCTTCCTAATTTTGCTGATTTTAGAATATCATATGGTAGTCAGATGATATGTAATCACTTTAGGTTAGCTTTTCTCAATCGGTACCACACTGAAAGTTCCACATATCTTTCCTTGTTCCACTTACTACGGAATAGTATTCCCTTGTATAGATGTACTTCAGTTTCTTTACCCACTGGCCACTGAAAGACAAGCTAATTGTTTCCATATTTTGGCAATGATGAGTAGTCAATAGGGTCCATTTGTGTGGCTCTATTTCTGGACTCTCTAGTTAATCTCATTGACTTTATTTGTCTTGTGTTTCACCAGCCCATCACTGTCTTGATGTCACATGGTGTATTGTTCTTCTTTAATATTCTATTGCTTATTTTGGGTCTCTGGCTTTATTTCATAAATGCAAGAGATTTTGCTGATATCCACATATTTTAGTAGAATTATGAATGGAAACAGACAGATCAGGCTGGTAATACCCGGCAATATTGAGTCTTCTTTTGCACGAATCTCTCTTCATGTCAATTTCTTTCATTACATTCATCAGAGTTTTGTATTTTTTTCTCATACAAATCTTCTTATAGGCATTTTGCTAGCTTATAATAAAACATTTCAGTTTGAAGGATTAATATACATGGTGTATTTTAAATTTCAAATTTTAATTTCTTATTGCTAGTCAGACTGTCATCTGCCCTTATCTATCCATGCATCTATTAACCCACCTGTTTACTTGATAGCACCTGATTTTTAATACTAATCCTATGTCTTTAAACCTTGTTATAACTGTTTATTAGTTTTTCTGTTTAGTCTTTGCAATTTTCTACATAGATAACTATGGCTTTGTAAGCAAATTAAAACTTTCATTGAGCTTTCTTTATTCTGTATACTCTTATTTCATTTTTGTCTTAATGTATTAGCTAGGATTTACAATATGATTTAAATCAGTGTTATGAGAAAGCATCCTTATTTGTGATCTTAGTGTCTCGTACTTAAACACAGTAGCTGTAGGATTTTTGAAAGTGATTGTCAGCAAGCTAAGGAATATTTCTGCTTTTCTCAGTTTGCTGAAAGGTATCATAAATTAGTGTTCAATTTGTTAACTTTTTATCTCATATTGATATGATGCTTTTTCTTCCTTAGCTTGTTGATGTGATAGATTATATTAACTGATTTTCAAATGGAGAGCCAGTGTACAAGTCAGCTTTTTCATCACTGGGAATACTCAATACAAAAGTGAAGAAATTCATTTGGCTCCCAATTTTGTAAGATTTGGTCTAGTACCAGGGCAAAGGCATCATGGCATGGGGGCATGGTGGAGGAAAGTTGTTTAGTTTATGACAGTTAGTAAGCAGAGTAGAAACTCAGTGTCAGTATCAGAGAGGAAGGAGCCAGGACCAGACACGGTACCCAAGGTCATGGCTCTTTGAACCATCCAGAATCACCCAGGAATATGCCTCACTAATCTACTAATTCACTAAGTGGGTTTCACGCCAATCTGTCTGACCATTAAGCTTGACCATTAAAATCAGCTTTGCACACTTGGAATAAATTTTCACTTAGCCATAGGATATACTTCTTTTTATTCTTGTTGGAGTTGAGTTGCCAATGCTGTGTTGCTGCAGAGTTTTACAACCATGTTCATGACAAAGATAAGTCTGTGGTTTTCTTTTGTTAAGCTTGGTCTGATTACTGTGTGAGAGTTATGCTGGCTTTGTAGAACAAATTCCAAACTGTTCCTCTGCTTTGAGTCTATGTACTGGAACAGATTGTACAGAGTTGGTGCCATTTTTTTTCCCTTAAATGCTTGGTAAAATTTACCAGTGAGCCTATTTCGATCTGATTTTCTAATTCAGTAAAAATGTTTACAAAAATACTTCTGCAAATACACATATATGATTATAACACAAAATTTTAATGGAAAAATATATTTGAATCTATTACTTAAAGAATAATAAAAATATTTTGGTACTTTTAAACTATTATTTATTCCAAGAAAGAAAAGTGTAGCTTATTTAGAACTGGCAGAAGATAGTTTGTTTATAAAATTCCCACTAAGTTCCATTTAATGGTTACATGACTTTTATATTGAACAAGTAGAACGTCATCCAAAGACTTATCTTTTGTTTCCTGTTACTCAGTCATAAGAAGAAAAATTCTGGTATTGCTGTTCTCCAAGTGTTTTGGCAAATGACCAAGACTTACTCTACTTTCTAAGTGTTTAACTCAAGGTTTCTTGATGGGCACACTGAAGGACTTCTGCAATGACATTTTCAACCTGTTGCCCTTTGGCTGCCTGCTGGCTCACCATTGGTGGCTCACAGCTATGTGAGGCGCATGACAATGCTTATCTATTATAATCTACTCACGCTACCAGGATTCTCTGATTACATAACTCCTCTTGGGTTGACTTCTGATTGGTCCACAAAAGAAGCTTAAATTTCATACATCTTTGCTGCATCGACTATTCCACCATTTCCCTCCCATTCTGCCTGATTGGAAAGCTGTGGTTACAACTTTTGCTGGTTGATATTTTTAGGCTAAAAGAGATACTGGTACCCTGTGCTTGTCTACTCATTGTCTGAGTTCTATACCTTAAGTTCCTTGGCTGGCAAATACAAATTAAGGTAAGAAAAGAGGAGGGAAGCTTGCCTTCACCACCACAGTGCACATCAGTGCACATCTAACTCTCCATAACAAGATTCTTCCTGATATTGTCCACTCTGTCTCAGTTTCTATTCAAAGGTCATGATTGGTATAAGCAGGATTGGGATCAGCTTTTGGAGTTTCTTCCTTGGTAAACTGAGGCTAAACAAGGAATCTAGCACCTCACTTAAGAATGTGAGGACACTTTTTCTAAACCTCCTAATTAATTGCTTTGCTTTCAGATGTTTTAGACATCTGCAGACAGAAAAATGGAAGACGGAAAAAAAAAACATTTCCTACAAACACCCTGGTGCAGTAAATTATCTTTTGGTATTTGTTCTTCTATTTCCTTGAATTATGGCTTGTTGAAATGTCAAGTGGCATTTTCCTTTCAGGCACAAGAGTATTTTCAATTTAGAAGTATAGCTTAGCCAATCCTGTACAGCTTAGAATGCTGAGAATGGAAAGACCTTACGTAGGATGAAGTGCCCTCACTATCTATTCAACACAATGTTGCAGATGAGACAATAAATTTATTTCAGGGCAACACAAGATAGATCATTGTCCCTCTTCTTGTCATATTCCTAAAACAGCAAAACAAGTATTAAAGATTCCTCTTTGAGACTATTTCACAGAAAGGAAATTTTTAAAAAATTAGAATCAGATGTCAATAGAAGTACAACATATTTGAATCTGTGGACACAATAAAAGCAACCTTAAGATGAAAATATATAGTTGTGGGTGTACATTAGAAAAAAATGATCTTAAATACAGAGTCTAATGGTACATCTTCAGGTCATAGAAAAACAGGAACAAGAAATTAATCCAAACCTAAAACTAGGAAAAAAAATAAATTGTGATGATCAGAGCAAAGATTAATGAAATTGAAACTAAAAATACAACAATAGAAAAGATTAATGAATCAAAGAATTAGTTTCTTGAAAATAAATAAGATTGAACAACCATTCATAAAAGTTATCAACTTTAATTTTTGGAGATAATGTCTCACTCGGTAGCCCATGCTGGTCCTGAAATCAAGATGGAGCCCACACTGGCCTTGGACTCAAGGCAATCCTCCTATTTCAGCCTCCCGAGTTTGGGAAGCTTCTGTGGTGGTGGGGAATTGAACTCAGGTACTTAACGCTTGAATTAGTGCTTCCGAGGTAAGTACTGTAAACACCGAGCCATTTCTCCAGTCCTATAAAGATTATCAAGAGAGAGAAATCCCATAACTATATAATTTGAAATTATAAAGGTAAAATTACAACTATTACCCCTGAAATTTAGAGGGTTATAAGAATGGAATGTATTTTGAAAACTTATATTCTAAAACATTGGAGAATCTAGAAAAAATGGATAAATTCCTAGACCAATAGAGCCTACAAAAATTGAATGAAGAAGATATAACTACTTTGAAGAGACCAATAACCTAGTAATGAAAAAGATGCAGTAATTAATCTTTACCAACCTGTGGACTCACTGCTGAATTTTACCAAAACTTTACAGAAGAGGTAATATCAATACTTCCCAAAAATTTTCATGCAATTAAAAAGGAAGGAATACTTTCAAATTCATTCTATGAAGTCAGCATGACCTTCCTACTAAAACTAGAAAAAGACAGAAAGAAATTTAGAGGAAGAAATCTGCAGGCCAGTATTGTTGATGAACACAGATGTAAAACTCTTCAGTAAGAAAGTTGCAAACAGAATTTAAGAATGTATTAAGAAGATCATACACCATGAACAAGCAGTCAGTTTTATCCAGAATACAAGGGTGGTACATCTATCAGTCAATAAATGTAACACACCATGTAAAGAGAATCAAGGATAAAATCATATGATCATTTCAATAGATGTAGAAGAAGGCTTTATCAAAATCCATCATTCCTTCATGAAAAAACACAGGTATGGAAAGAACTTAAAATACTTGTGACAAACCCACAGTCAACGTCATATTAAACAGGAAAGAAGTGAAAGTCTTCACTTTAAAATCAAGAATGAGACAATAATGGCTACTTTTGCCACGCCTGTTTAATATAGCACTTTGAATTTAGGCCAGAGCAATTAGACAAAAGAAAGAAATAAAAAGAGTTTAAAAATAAAGACATCAAATTATCTCCATTTTTAGGAAATCATCCTTTAAAAAGAAGATTCCAAAATATTTCACTAGAAGACTCTTAAAGCTGATAAGCAATTTCAACAAAGCAGAGGATACCATCTTAACACACAAAAATCAATAAGTTGTGTTCCTGTACAACAATAATTCACCCAATGGGAAACAATTCATGATGGCCTCAAAGAAAAAAAAAAAAAACCCTTAGAAATCAGACTATACATAGAGGTGAAAGCTTCTGTAAAGAACACACACACACACACACACACCTGAATATATAGAACAAGACCAAAAACAGTATTAGAAAGTGGAAAAAATATTCCTGGTTCCTGAATAGACAGAATTAATATCATTAATGTGACTATATTACCCCCCAAATATTAAAATAACTCATGTAAAAATACCAGCAACCTTCTTCCTGAAACTGGCTGTGGGGAGAAAGGGACTCTCCTGTGTTGCTGGTGGGAATGTAAATTCGTACAACCACTCTGGAAAGCAGTATGGAGATTCCTCAAAAGACTGGAAATAAATATCCCCTTCGATCCAGCGACACCCCTCCTGGGAATATTTCCAAAAGAGGTCAAAACAACACATAACAGAGGTACATGTATACTCACGTTTATAGCCACACAACTAACATTTAGCTAAAATATGGAAGTCACCAAAATGCCCATCAACAGACCAATGGATACACAAACTGTGGTATTTATACACAACGGAATACTATGCACCTATAAAGTCCAACAGTCTTTCGCAGGCAAATGGAAGGAACTTGAGAACATCATGCTTAGTGAAGTGAGTCAGAAGCAGAAGGTGAAGCATCGAATGGTCTCTCTGATATGAGAGACCCAGACCACAACTATCTCATGGAACTTAAAACGAAAAACAAAGTGAACCAGGGGGGTAGGGTGGGCAGGGAGGGAAGGTGGGTAAGGGGGAGGGACAAAAGGAGAGTGGAAAACTACTTGTCACCTTGACAAGCTATGTATGTGCACAAAATGCTCAACTTCACTGTAAACCTTAAATTTTGCACTTAGCAATTAAATGGGGCAAAATAAGATCCAACAAATGGAATTATTCAAATTAAAGTTTCTGCACAGCAAAGGAAACTATCACTGGAGTGAAGAGACAACCATCAGAATGGGAAAATGTATTACTAGCTACTCTTCTGATCAAGGATTAATATCTATTGTAAAATATGTAAAGAACTCAAAACACCCTAAGAAATGAATACCTCAATCAAAAAGTAGGCAATAGAACTAAAGAAACACTTTTTGAAAGAGGCATAAATGGCCAATAAATACAAGAAAAAACATTCATTTTCTTTAGCTATTAGGAGAATGCAAGTGAAAGCAACACTGAGATTTTGTCTCATTCCAATAAGAATGGCTGTCACCAACAACTCATAAAACAGCAAATGCTGGAGAAGCTGAGGTGGAAAAAGAAGCCTTCTGCAAGGATCTTGTGAGCATGTAAACATGTACAACCACAATAGATATCATCAGTATGGAAATTCCTCCTAAAACCACTGTTGCCATAAGTCCCTGAATGGACTGTGACCTTCTGAAACTATGAGCTAAAATAAATATCTCCTCCCCTAAATCTGTGGATGTCAGGTATTGAGTCACAGTACAAAAAAATAACTAGAACACGAGGGAAAGGAGGAAACTGGAATAAGGGTTCACAATGATGGAGACAGGATGCCCCCGTGAGGCAATGCCACCCTCCATGTGTGGATATGATGTTTGCCAAGCGCACATCCATGTAAAGAGAATTTTAGTCAATATGCTAATTTTCCACTCTTAATGACAAACAGCTCTTTAAAAAATATTGCTTTTTCTTAGATTCAAAATTGGTAATTTGAACTTTTTGTTTCTTCTCGTTTATTTATTTTCTACTGTTTCTGGTCATGTTTTTAGCAAAAATTAGTGCTGATATATTTTTAAATTCAATGACTTCTGCTACAACTAGAGTATTCTGATGTGTCAGGTTGAATAGGCATGTAGGAACCTCACATTTGTTCTGTTTCTGTGGCTGGGGGAGGTTTTCAGGAGGCAGATGCAACATTTTCTCAATTGTAAGCATTTTTTTTTTCAAATGACAAAACAATACATAAAAAGTGCTTCTATCCAATTCAGATGACTGGACTAAAATAAGTTTATGACTGCAATAAAAAGATGGTGCAGAATAATGTCACTTATTAGTTACTCCCCCCCAAAAATAGAAAAAAAATGATTAAAATGGATCTTCTAAATTGATTCTTTAGATGCATTCTTCACTTCTTTTCTCAAGAAATGACCAGGAATTTGATATGAAAAACACACAAGCAAAAAAAGTTACCAGCTTTCATTTGCCTGAGGATCTTTCCATTTAGCAGGAGACTACTTTTTCCTTAGGTGAATAATTTCTGAACAAAATGCCCCTCACCTCATCACACTAAATTCAAGGAGAGAATTGTGTTATTCACATGTAGTGAAAGAATAATAAGTGCAAGTGAGGAGTGAGGATTTAGACAGACTTAAAAAAAAAGCCTACTTGGTGTATGTGGGTATAGGTGGGGCTATAGAGAGGGGGGTGAAAAGTGCAGAAGTCAGAAGAAAAAAAAAGCAAATAAAATGGGAGAAGCAGGAAACTTGAAGGAAAATGTAAATGATTTGAAGTCATATTCTCGGATTAATGAAAAAGAATATCTTTTTGGAATAACATCCTGGCATTTATTATTTTTCTGCCTTACATATAAATTCTTGATTTTTATTGTGCTTTGATGCTATGTGTGAAAAATGAGTATGTTGTAAAGACTGTCTGCAATTGAAGTTCTGGGGAGATGAAGACAGATACAGACTTTAAAAGACACCAAGAGGATGTCCTAGTGTTAAGTTAAAAGTTGATAGAAAAACATAGAATTTTCCTTTTTTTAAGATTCTGCAAAAGTCATACTACTGTTAGAAAATGAAAAAAAATGAAAAAACGAAGGGATAAACCTAGGAAACAAAGACCATAGTGGACATGCAATTTTGTAAAAATAAAAAATCTGTATTAGTATCTATCTTTTAGGTTTCCACAGTTATTCTAACCTAGAAAAGCATACATGAAAAAATAATTGATACAATGTAACTTTAAAATATTTTATTGTAAAAACAACACATACATAGTTCCTGAGAAAATTTGAAGTACAAACAGACAAGAAGGAAAACCCCTCTAGCAAAACTACTGCTAACAGCTAGGCGTTTTACTCTCGAGGCTTTGTTCTAGACATATTCATAAAATAAACGCATATAAATTTTATAAAAAGGGAATTTTGTGTATGTGTTGTGATGTGTTTGTCATTCAAAACGTAGGCTCAGGCTGTCTCTGTGCTAATTCATATGGCCATCATTCTACATCAATAGGCGCCATGGCTGCCTGGGAATTCATTGTGTAGCTTTTTATTGATTTTCTTCTTTTCAAACATGTTGACTGTTTCACTTTCTAACTGGAAAAACATTGCTTTAAATATCTTCATGCACACACATTGGATTATCCAACTGAGTTTATCATTAGAACAAATTTTTGAGGTAGAATTATAGAGTCAAAAGTTTTGGAGGCCTGTGGGTGGTTTTAGTAAAATGGCGGCCTTGAATGCGTGTGGTAAGAGATGTGCCTGCTTTCCTACCTGTGAGCAGTTGTCTTAAAACTATTATTGTGTACTTTATCATTGTTTTGAATTGTATTTTTCACTTGTGAAAGTGTATTTTTTACACATATTAATTTATGACAATTCCATAATAAAGTTGACCAGAGTTCTTAAAGTCTACTAGACTGACTTCCATGGTCCTAGGAATACTTCTCAGCATCTTTCTGAGTCCTTCTGGGAGATGTACTGTGTCGCTCTCTTATGTTCTGTTCTTAAGCCACTGTTTCTCATAGACGGCTCCTAAGGTTTTGTCAAATCTGTCCATTTGTAGAACTCAGATTCATTGATCTTCATTCTTACCCTGCACAACAAAAAGCAATACTATTTTTCCTTCTATTATCTGACAAATTTGCTTTTGTACCATTAAAAAATTGTTTACATGGCAAGATTCATTTTCGTTCGTTCTTTCTTTTTTTTTTTTTTTAGAAATGTGGATAAAGAATCAAGACATAAAAGAAGCAGAAACTTGCATGAGTTTCTCAGTAAATTTGCATAGGCAGAAGGCATATTTCATTCAAATTAATGTTTCTTAAGCATGTGAAATTATATATGGAGTTTTGAATTTCATATTATTATTAGGAGGGAACTGACAGTTAATATTACTTATGAGCTATTGCCTACCTAGTTTTTCTGTCAGCGTATTTGATGTGAAGAATTAAATTAGAAAATGAGCTTAAGGAAAAGTACACGAAGTACCAAAGTCCCATTTCAAATTGGGCCTTTTATGATATAAAACACATTGAGGACTGACAGTTTACTTTAGCCAAAAATCTGTGACAATAACTATCCTGTGCCCAGTTCTGACAAATGGAGGCAGATGAAAGTCAACTTACTGTTTGAAATATAAGTCTTAAAATATTAGGTCAGTAAATTATTTTGAAAAGTGTTATATTTCCTTCCTTTCTGGCTTATCATTCTGCTGTTTCTCACCATTATAATTAGTTATAGGGGAACTGTTTAAACTCCCTGCTTTGAGTGAAAAATATGTTTACTCTGGTTTAAAGTAATCATATCCAATAGTTACTAAGCTCTTACTGTACTCTAGGCACTGTCCTAAAATGTTCATGTATTTAATTCACTTGATTCTCTCTATAATCCTGGGAGACAGCTACTTTTGTTTGGTATTATGGGAGGATGCTGTGGTTTGGATCTGAAGGCCTCTTGTATTTGGATGTAGTGGAATAACTGTGGAACTATGTGTCATTGGGTGGTTCAGCCTAGCGAGAAAGGGGCATGTGCATGAGGCTTGAAGGATTGTGTCAATTCGTCAATATTAGTATTTGCCAAGGCAGAGATTTCAGGTGTGTGTTGTTGACTTATGGGCCAGAAAGTGAGGGAGGGGCACCCATTTTGGGTTTGGGAGCCTGACTGGCAGCTTGAAATAAATAAAGGAAAGAAGAAGAAACATTGTTTCATGTTCTTCCGGGGAAGGCTGTAGCCTTTCCTGAGTCTCCAGATTGGCTTGCTTCTACTTCACTAGGCTTTCTGTCTGCAATACTGTGAGCAGCTCTCCAGTCTCTGCCATGTCCATGGAAGAAAGAAAATCAAGTAAGCAAGAAAAGTGGAGCTAGCATATGTACTTCCAGATCATGTCCTCTGGGTCAAGCCCCAGTATTCTTTGCTCCTGACCATGTCTTAGCACATGGTTTTATATGTATTCCACAACACCCATATGAGGGTTTTGGAGAACATTCCAGATCCAAATCATAACAGTAAGTTGGGTAGATTGCATGTATCCTTGATGTGATGTGATGGCGATAGTATTTACCTCTGTTGCCTTCTTTCCAGCAACCAATAATATCATTTTAACCAAAAGAAAAAATTAGACAAACTTAAATTGAGAGTCATTCTGTCAAACATCTCACAAATTGTCCTCAAAACAATCAAAGTCATGTAAATGAGAAAATTGTAAGAAACTGTCACAGACCAGAGAAGGTTCTGGATTCAGCTAGCCAAATAGAAACTTTGACATTACAGAATAGGATAGTAGGGAACAAATTAGAAAAACCATAATACAACTTGATATTTGGTTAATCATAATGTATCAACATTGATTTGATTTCTTAATTGTTCTACATGCTGCTTGTTGTGATGTGGATCTGGAATGTCCCCCAAAAGCCTCATGTACCAATGGATACTGTGTACTGTTAGAAAGTGGGGTATGGTTGCAATGAATGATTGCTTGGATCTTGAGCTGGAAAGGCAGCTCCTCCCCTCCTCTATGACTTGGCTCTGTTCTGCCATGTCATGAGGATCTGTGTTGCCAAACCTGGCCTGCCATGTGATTCCACCATTTCCATCTGTCCTCCTGTGAGTGACCTGTGATATTCTGAAACTGTGAGCTAAAATAAATTTGATCACCCTAAAGTTGTCAATGTCAGGTATTGAGGCACAGTGACAAAAAAGTAACTAAGACGGAAATTGGTAAGTGGGGTTTGAACCTACATGAATATGTAAAATATTAAGAATAGGAAAAATTTAGTGAGATGTATGTAAGAACTTTGTACTATTGTCACAAATTTTCTGTAAGCCTAAGTCATAGTCTAAAATAAGTTTGCTTAAAACTATTAATAAATTATTACTTAAAGATATGTGAATAGCATCTGACATTAGCTTTGAAAGAGACAAATTTGATTTACTTGTATTGATATTTTTAGCTTTACTTGTGAGATACAGTATAATTAGAGTAGAAAAAAAGAAAATTAACCTTTACTGAATAATATTATTTACTATGCACATCACTGCATTCTTATACATTATACATTCTTTGATGTGGCATGTATATGTACAAATTCAAGTTCCATGTAACTATTGTATATTGAAAATGCATACTAATAAAAGTAACTCTAGGGAAATAATAGAACTACAGCAAGAGCATCATTATATTGAAAATTGAAGTGGAGAAAACAGGAAATATCTCAAAATTGCACAAGTATAAAATATGTAGTTGAGTTGTCAGACATCTAGTCCCACTAAATAAATAAAAATAAATGTTGTATTTATGCATTATACATGTATAGATGTGTCTTGTTAGGGGGTGAGAAGACAGCATAATTATAAATAGCTAACAGGTGCAGAGAAAGGAACCAGGAAAAAGAGGTAAGTCAGGGTTTCCATGGATATCCATGATTTGGGGAAGATGATTGTGTTTTCAATTCTGGTGTTCCTTAGACGGGAACACTGATTTTTGGCAACACAGTATCTTAGTTACTTTTTCATTGCTGTGACTCAATACTTGACATCCACAAGTTTAGAGAAGGAAAGGTTTATTTTAGCTCACAGTTTCAGAAGGTCACAGTCCACTTGGCGTGACCAACAGCAATAGAAGTTCATGGCAGAGGCAGAGGTGGAGGCAGCTCCTTACGACATCACAAACAGGAAGCCAAGCCCCATCAAGTCCATTCTCTTTCCAGAGGAAAAAGCTGTGACAATCTTTTGTCTTCCTTCCTTTTATACAGTTTGAGTTCTCAGTTGGGCCTCCCATATCTGGGTGGGTGTTCTTCCCTCATTCACTGGCCTGCAAATCACTCACACTCTAATCCAGGCTGGTTCCTAATTGCCTAATCTAGGTGTGGTGCCTAAATCCTAACCCAGGTGTAGTTCCTGATTGCCTCAAGTTGACATAATTTCTCCAGTGGTCACAACAAGTTATATATTGTTAAGATTGAAGTCTACATTATTGAATATTGAGTATTTGAGATAAATCAATTCTTTTTGACAAAAATTTTTGTAGAGGTATAGAATTGTTTTTGTTTTATTGGCAAAAATATTTTCTATGGATACAAGCTGATCTACAATTTTCTTGCACATTTGTTTTATTAGCCTCAAAACACTGAACAGTTCTGTCTTATGGCTCCTACAGGGGACAATTCATGCCTAGCGTTGGTTAGAAGAGCATTGGCATGTACCGCTGGTGCCTTCTCCTCACTGTGCATGTAACTTACACGCAGAATAAGGATAGTGTCTGTGTCCTTCTGTGAATACATTTCTATAATTTTTCTCTAATATTCCAGTTTTTAGAAGAACTGAGTTTTTGCTTAACTAGTTTTTACCCCTTTGGATCTTACATTTTTGTATTATTACCTGACCAGAGGGTATTTTATTCTGGCTTGATTAGTATAAACATATGCAACTATTTAAATACACAGGAATAAATCTTTTTCTGTAAAAGATATGTAAATGTAGCTAAAAATTATCTGCCTTTACTGTAGTTAATATTTCATGTCATCATGAATTATTTTCTTCCAGTGTCAGAACATCAGAAGACATAAATTTGGATATGAAATACAAGCAAAGAAGTATCTATAAGAAAAAAATGCGTAAACTTTATCATGGTGAAATTATACAAAAATCAACCAGTAAGTAATCATTATTAATGTGCTTTTATAACATTACTCTTTTATACTTTGAAATGAAGAAGAAAAACAAACGTTCTAATCCAGGAATGTTTTCATAATGTAAAAATGATGTAACATTCTCTTGTGTCTGCTTAGCAAAGAAAAAAGTGAGGCTCTGAAAAATATGTCACTGGTCCTGGGATACACAGCATATGTGACATAACTGTAAGGTATAAGCTGGAAAATGCATAAAGTGTCTACTGTAGTTTCCAAGACAGATACAGCACCAGGCTTCTAGTACCTTCTCTTACTTGTTTAAAAAATGAGATTGACGGAAACCTGGATGGAAAATGTGTAGTTAAGTGAAATAAGTGAGGCACAGAAAGACTCGTACTGACCCGACTGTGGGTGGAACCTGAAAATTTGATCTCATAAAAGTTCAAAGTAGAGAGGTACTTACCAGAAGATGGGCAAAGTGGAAGTAGGGAGGGCTGGGTAGGTTGGTTACTGGTACTGAGTTTCAGGTATGTGTAAGACGTTCTCTACTCAGTTACATAGAACAGCACTGTGACCTCCTCATAGCAATAACACAGTGCATACTTCAAAAAGCTGGAAATGATTTCACCAAAACAAAAAACAAAATAATAACTATCTGAGGGTGTACATATGCTTGAACTGACTTAAACTTTATACAATGCACACATATATCAAAGCACCTCTAAGTAAATAACTAGCATGTACAATGTTTAGGTTTTTACACATCAGCAAAAAGTCAATTTAATTTAAATAAAAACAAAACAAAGAGAAAAAATGAAGAATATTAAACACTTTTTTTTTCTTGTAAGAATCCTAAAGCCACATAATGCAGCTTTGGCCTTACCTAAAGAGTAATAAGATGAAGTTGAGGGCTAGAGGAATGCCACAGTGGTTAAGGCACTTGCACTGCAAGTGCAAGGCCTTGCGTTTAATTCCCCAGCACCACATAAGCCAGGCGTGGGGCATGCCTATAATCTCATCACTCAGGAGGCTGAGGCAGGCTGGTTGCCTTGAGTCCAAGGCAAGCCTGGGCTACACAGTGAGTTCAGGACCAGCCTGGGCTCCAGAGTGAGACCCTGTCTCAAAACAAACGAACAGACAAACAAACAAACACCAAATGCAATTTAAAGCCAGGTGTCGTAGTACATCTATCATCCCAGCATTTTGGAAGCTAAAATGCGAAGATCTCTTGAGCTTAGGAGAAACCACCCCGTGCAGCATAGTGAGAAACACATACCCACCAACTCCCAAAGTAAGTGAAACAAAGGAATTATTTCATACTGAACCATATTTCATAGAAACATATGTAGATAAAAATGATTCCTGAAGTTCCACTCACTAAAAATCCTCTTCTTTTGCAGTTTCATAGAGCAGATACATTTCAGAATTTCTAGTTATACTTTGACATCAAAAATACATAAAAATTGTTAACACCCAAAGTTTTTATTCATCTACTTCACAGAGCAATGTTTTTGTCAGAACCAAGTGAGAGATATGCAAAGCCACTTCGACCAGTGCCTGATATGTGACTGATAATCAGTGTGATCTTATTAGTGGTTTTGTTCTTAACTAGTATAATATCTTGATGCACAGACTTCGTAGTTAAGCATACTCAAGTCCATAGTCTGCCATTTACCATGCCACTGTGTAAACTGAAGCAAGTTACTAAACCATCTGGGATCTCAGATAACTCTTATGTCTTATGGGTATAATGAAACCTTACAAAGTGTGAATATTTTCTCTTTAACTTAACATGGTAAATTGATTCTCAAACAGTGGTCACTGGCTTGGCACCATCAGCATTATGGAACTTATTAAAAATGTAAGTTCAGGTACCCTGAATAACCTACCTACCCACATTAGATCAGAAGCCAGGAGTGGTACATAGTAGTCCTTGTTTTAATAAGTCTTGCATTTGATTCTGATGCTTGGTAGTGTTTGAGAGCCACCAATACAGCCTATGACTTTTTCTCCAGCAGGTATTGAATATAAATCTTTTCCTAGGTATTGAACCAAGGGATGGCAAAAACATGGTTTCTGCCTGCACTGAATAAGCTAACAACATAAAATCATATATCAAATTAGGCTATTGTTGATATTATTCTATTATCTCTTTATAGCATGAAGCAAAATCTATTTTACTTTGTGCATGACTTTGTGTCTAAGGTCATGATCAAAGCAGAGTCCCATTTTCCTGTAATGGGACAATAATAATAAATACAGCAACACAACTCTATGACTTATATTTTGTTGGAACAAAAAAGGTACCTGTAAATTCAAATTTTCAGATGTTTTGTTAAGCACTGAAGAAAATAGATTTTTACCTCACAAAAGATACAATTTTCTTGTAGATAGAAGAGAAACTGGAGTGTTTCCAGAAATGCAGAATATTCACTTTCAAGGGAAAACAGCAAGAAAAAAATTATAAAATGCAAAATAAATGAAAAGAAAGACTTGAATTTGTCTTGGTCCCTTTGAATAAAAAGGACCATGAATTTATTTTGAACAGCTGTGTTTATTGGGTTTGCCGATCCCTGCAGCTGTACCAGCTGAGTACCAGGAAGGTTAAATTGAAAAAAAAAAGTTAATTTGCAAATGTGCCGGTTCCTTCTAAGGAATTAATAATATTGTCCTCCCCACCCCTTCCCCATAACCTGTTGTGGGGAAGGCACCTTTAGGTCACTGAGCATTGGAGCCCTGGTAGATCTGCCTGAGGTGAACAAACCTGCTTTTCTTATGGACCCTGGGAAGTATTTTAGGGAAGGGTCAGAGGAGGAGCATCCCCAGATTCCAGCACCACCTTTGCTTTCTGAAAGTAAGTCCTCAGCCAGCCTCACTGTAATCACCTTGAAACTCAATCAATTAAAACACAGAGTAGAAAAGCATGAAAATAACACATGTTCGCCTTGTAGGCTGCGGCAAAGCGAAGTGTGGTCTGACTGCTAAGATTTAGAGCTCAGCTGCTGAGCCGAGCTCTCAGAAGGGAGAGCCAAGAGGCTGGTGCCCATGAAACATGTTTTTTTTTTTTAATTTCGTCACTTTTCTGAAGTCAGAATGCCATGAGCATATGTCAGGGATCTGCCACTGGTGGGAAGACCCTCTCCCTATAAAATAACCTTCATTTTCAAAATTGGCACTAACGGAAGAGTCGTCACGAGACTGCTTTAGTAGAGACACTTTGCCAT
Source organism: Ctenodactylus gundi (assembly GCA_004027205.1). NCBI lineage: Eukaryota > Metazoa > Chordata > Mammalia > Rodentia > Ctenodactylidae > Ctenodactylus > Ctenodactylus gundi. Next base: position 73,939 of record PVKB01000759.1, on the reverse strand, counting down.
TCTGATTTTGTTCTTTTCATGCCACTAAAAATAGTGGCCAGTTAATGTGTATTGTCGCAGAGGCTGCAGCTGCAGGCTAATGAGACAAGCCAAGGAAACGCAGTGCAGACAGTACAAGGCCACGTTCTCTGGAGACATGGAGACAAGAAGTGCACAGAGTGCTTTAGTGTTCAAGCTCTTGTGGTCCTCTGACTGCCTAAGAACTTGAAGAATAGTTTCTGCAGAAGCCCCTTCCCACACAGGGGAGCTGAGACGGAACACAGGTAGAGTCCAGCCTGGTTCTCACCAACACACATTGGCATCCTGTGGTCGGCCTTTACAATCATTAATAGAAGTGAACGTTTCCAACTTGTGATAGCCAGAAGATCAGAACCACTCTGCTGCCATCCGAGATCTGTGACTTCTAACCGTTCAACGTGGAGCTTAGCTTCACCTTGAGTATTAACGACCCGTGCAGTAGCGAGACGGTTTCTTATATCCATACTTGGGGAAGATGAGACTTCTTTCTCTTCTTTGCTTGCTTTCCCATGGCAGGGGGAACAATTGCATGATAATTATTTCTATTTGTATTTTTCTCAAAATTCCACTTAGAAAAAAGGCCTAGCTGTCATTCCTTGTCACCGGAGTTTCCCGTCTACTTCTCATCAGCTTCCTTTGATCTTTTCTTAGAGCTCCTTTCTGACACACTTGGAGTTATTTGCCTGTTGCTGTCCGGATCCTGTGTCATTTCTGCTCATTTTTTTTTCTGACAAATGTGAAGTCATTTATTAGGGTTCTAAATAACTGCTTGGGAATCTGATGAGGCTTTTCATCTATGGTCTTTTTTTACTAATATGATTCACATTGGACAATGAACCTGGGGAGTGTCTAGGGAACAGCCTTTAAGTAAAGATTCAGATAGTCTGGGTGAGATTGCCTGAAGAGTGCAAACACAAGATGCCGTGAGGAGGAAACCGAGATGGAGCAGAGTCAGAATTAAGGCAAGATGAATTGGCCACAGGAGCCATGCGCCATCTGAAGAGCACGCAGTGGAAGGGAGGCGTGTAAACCAAAGTACGTAGATCTCTTCATACGTCCCTTCAGCAGGGAGAGCCCCTGCTCCTACCAGGGAGGGTTCATATTCTGTAGCTAGGAGAGGGCACAGGTGAATTTTCCTTATGGGCATGGATAATGGGTGTGCAGGGTGACTGGGAGTGATGGCTGATGGAAATACCTACAAGACTCCAAGGAATTTATTTTTTAAAGAAAATTTGTCCTCGATTTCTTCACATTGTGTTTTACTGTTTTCTCCACAGCTCTTTTGAAAGATGCGCTTTCATTTTCGAGTTTTATTTCTTCAGGCTTTCTTCCATTGTCCCTTTCAACTATAACCACTCACTTGGCTTTTCTTCAAATGAAAATGGCTCTGTCTTTGGAAGTTTCTCACACCAGTAAGAGAAACTGGTGCGAACTCTTAGTGGTAGCGGAATACATAGCATGAAATACCACACCATGTGAGGCTTTACAAAGGCACCAAGAAAGAAGAAGCCATGTTCTCAGGAGGAAGGAATTCAGAGGGAGTGTCACACTTGAGCAGCGACTCAATGAATGAGGAGAAGAGCAAAAAGAAAAGATTAGGGGATTCGTAGAAAAATTAGAATGAAGCTTTCAAATTGAGGTCCAGACAAGAAAATAAAAACATGGAAAAAGGAAATCTTAAAAGCATCCAGAATAAGAGATATTAATAATATGGCATAGGACTTTAAACAAACTATGGAAGCAAGAAAACACACCATCTTTAACAAGTAGGAAGAACTCTACTTTGCTGTCTCATTTCCAACTCCATGTAAATAGCCTTCCAAAATCAAAAGGAAATAAATGCATTTTTCAGGCACGTAAAAGCTGGGAAAGTTATTGGTGAGTAAAGAAATACAGCAGCAAATTCTTCAGACTGAGGAAATGACCTGGGATGGAAGTCGGGTACCGTAAGGAATAAACAGCACAACGGGAAGTATTATGCCTCTAGGGCCATCGCTAACAGAATAATACACAAAAGCTGAAGGCTCCTACAGGAGAAGGAATGGGGTGATTCAGAACAACTGATTGAAACATGACTGTGGCTCCTCATCGCTAACGAAATGAATGCCAAGGTCCTTAGCAAGATACACTAGGTTCTCGACGATCAGGCCCCTCAATCTACGTGGCCTGAACTGGACTGGCTCTGTTTTGCCACTCCTGTGTGCCAGACGCAGTCAATGTCTGTCTCAATATCTTATTGCTTTTGCAGCCAACTTAGAATTGGTTTTACTTGTGCCCTTCCTTCATCGATTGTACCTTTCCTCAAGTTGTTTTCTTGATCTTGACTTCTGGTTTCCTCCTTCATCATTTTAAATTCATTTAATCAATGAGTCTGGTAACACAAACTTATAATTCTATCCTTCTGGGAGGTGTGAGGCAGGGGGATTACAGGTTTGAGCCCACCCTGGGCAACTTAGTGACCTAAGAAGACTGAATTAAATGAAAACTAAAAAATAGGCTTGGGATATAGGTCCATGTATAGGCACTGGGTTGGAACCTTGCTGTGCCCCCAAATGCATCTACTTAAGTCCCAACTTAAAAGACTATTGCACTGAGATAATGCACACAAATATACATGAATTCATTTCCAGAGTGTCATTTGAATATCTTAGATTCTCTTTCTCATTGGAAATTATCCATGTCCATCCTCTCTCTCTCTCTCTCTCTCTCTCTCTCTCTCTCTCTCTCTCTCTCTTTCTCTCTCTCTCTCTCTCTTTCTGTCATTTGTTTATTGAGATGGGATTTCATTTCATTGCTTACACTATTTTCAGGCTTCTACACTAAATGAATCCTCCTGCCTCGTCTTGCCATGTAACTGATATTTGAGCACCGTCGCCCCTGACTTTTTTCTTTTATATGTCTGCTGTAGTAATTTCAAAGTTCCTGTCTGCTGGCATCAGTATCCGGATGATCCTGGGGGCTCTATCAGGCATCTTTTCTTTCTTCTTGGTTAGTGTTCAATTTGCCCACTTCCCTGCAAGCCTTGTACATTTTATCGTATGACAGAAAGCATAAAGGATCTGTAGATATCAGAATTAATGTTTTTTCTCCCAGAAATAGTCCTTTCTTTCTTTTATATAGCAGTGACACTGAAAATGCATGTACCTTAGTGAAATTAGGAATTGAGTGAGGTCTGTTTTGAGATACAGCTAGGCCTTGACAACTTCTAATTCCAAATGGCTGATGTCTGCCTCTTTCTTTAGAGGTATACTGATTTTTGCATCCCACAAGACTACAAGAAACAGTACTTTGCATTTCTGGCCAAACTCAGTCTCTCCTACCACCCTAGAACTTAATGAAGGTCCTGTGGGCTACACTAGCCAGAGCAATGGGATTCCTCTGCATTCCAGCACATCACACCCATTCATGTAGCCATCAAAACTCTCTGTATTTCACTTTGCTATAGAAGAGTCTCTTCATTTATTGCTGTTTCCTAGAGATGATAAAACATGATAAATACTCAGGGAAAAGAAAACATGTAGTAATCTCAGCTAGGAAGGGTTCTATTGTGTTTGAAGTTTTAGTTCTTGTGGTCCTCTTTGCTCTCGCAGACATCTGATAGCCCCAAAAATATTGTTTGTAGGTTACCTGTCCCCTCACCACCCCTGTGCAGTACATTGAGAATAGTGACTTTCTGCTGCCTATCAAACATTCTGTTAAAATGTTTGAAATTGTAAAGAGATATATGACCAGATCTGTGTTCCAGAATACTTTCTGGAAGCCATGTGGTAGGTACATTATAATGGGGCTAGCCTGAAGGCAAGTTGTCACAGTTATGGGATCTTGTGTGCAGTCAGCTATTTGCCTTTGACTTGTCCTTTTCCTTCTACTAAAAGTTCATCTGGATAAGTACTTTATCCAGGCAGGCATGATGGCACACAACTGTTAATCCTGGCACTCTAGAGGCTGAGAGAGAAAATTCTCAATTTCAAACCTAGCCTAGGAAAATTAGTGATTTAACGAGACCCTGTCTAACTGTTGTTTCTCAGTCTTTTGGCTAAGATCAAATGTAATGAAAACCTGTTTCAAAATAAATAAAAAAGGGCTGGAGATGTAGCTCAGTGCGAAGGCCCTGGGTTCAATCCTCATTACCGCCAATAAAAGTTACCTCACCTTTCCTCAATTTTCTTGTCTATGATACTGGAATAAGGATGTCTGCCTTTTGAAATTGTGTAGGTTAATTATAGTCCGATGACTGTACATACATATTATCTACTGACTATATAATATCAATAAACACCAGCAATCTTTAAAAAGAATTTGACTAACTTGAGAAATTTTAAAGAGATTGAAGTGACTGTACACTCTATTCATAGATGAGTAAGTTTGTGACTGTCTGATTCATCCATTATATAATGATGTTGAAGTGAAACTTTGACCTTGAGAGAGGACATTCGAAGGAAGATGGCTTAAGAGCAGGAAAGAGGTGAATTTCAAGACACATTTAGATGGAGGTGCCTCTGGGACACAACTCAGAAAATCTAGCATTTGTTCAGGGAAATGGCTGTAGAGGGAAGACGAAAGGATATCCGGCAACAGCCGAGTAATGACAGTCAAAACAAGCACACCATAGGATAAATTCTAAGTGCAACATTTTTTCCTATGATTTTAGATGCAGTGTATGGGCATTACAGAAAATTGACTACTAAGACATAAAGAGAACTGTAATTGCGTAAGAACAGGAAATTGAAAGAGCAACCTCTGCTATTTTCAAGGCATGTGATACAGTGAGTGTGGAAGAGGCCTGCCCACCCCAGGGCTGAGACGACAGCAGGGGGAAATTAGCTGGAAATTGACCATCATGGTGCCAGGGAAAACCATTCCCAGGGGATCCTCTATCTCAGAAGGCACTGCAGAGCGTGAAAGGGGCGACGGAGAAGGCTGAATGCAGGATGAGGTTAGTTACACAGGTGACCCTCTGCTTGACTTTTGGAAAATTATGGAAAGTTTCCTTGGGTTGTGCCAGACAGGTGACCCTCTGCTGAGAGAGAAAGCTGTTAGGTCCAGGTTTGGAGAAAGCAAACGTGCAGGTGTCTGGAGCTGGAGCAGCCCCTGAAGAGACTCAGGGCCACTAGTGTCTGGTACTGGGGATTTGCACTTAGGGAGCCTGAGGACAGGACCACACTGAGCCTGGAGGAGGCTCCATCTCTCCTCTAGTGTCTCTCCAGCATCCTCTAGTGAAGAGCTCAGCACCATGCCAGCTGGCCAAAGAGAAGGATCACCAAGGGCTTTAATCCATCGCCACAGCGCTGGCCCTGGAGGGTAGGTTGGGTCCTGAGAGGCAATACGCTGATAACTGACACAGCCCTGTTGTTCTTGCCTCTTTGTGCTTTCTTCTTCATTTCTGGTTGCTTTAGACCTTAGTTTGTGGCCTTTGGAATCTCAGTCGTTATTCTTATGACATTCTGAGGTAGTAATGGTTTTCTCTGAGGGGAACTGCTATTTATAAAAGGAATGAAAAACGGAAGCAATAAAAGTGTAATGGTGAAATTTTAAGCATAAGACTGACTTCAAACTAAGACGCTACTTCTTCCTAGCTGGGTGACCTTATGTGATTTGTTGTTTTTATAATACTTGACTATTTTATGTCATTATCCAAACTTTGTGATACAGGAATTATTATTGGCCCCGTTTTCTGCACAAAGGATTGAAGGATGAAGAGTTTAAATAATATATAGGTTCACACAGATACTAAAGGACAGATAAAAATGCTGGAAGGTAGATACAGGTGTCAACGTTATTAATACTTCTAGATGGGGCCTCCACTGTCACATGATTTTCAAATCAGGTTGTCTAAGCAACCAATTCTTATGCTTATTTTTAAAAATCAGGATTTTACTATAATATCATCTATTTTTGTCACTTTGACTTGAAATTGTTCATCCTATTTTCAGGAAGATGCTGCAGACTGTTATAAAAGCACTTAACAAATCTCAATTACCAATATATTCCCCTTCCCTGCTATCATTCAAAGTCTGCAGTAAGTCTTTGCAACAAATTTTATCTGTGTTCCCGAAATCTCTGTAATTACCACGTACAGAATGTTACTTGCCAATTGCATGAAAAGGGGCATTTTTTTTCTAGACTTACTTTCAATGTTCTAAACTATCATGTTGGAACTTGGGACACTTTTCAAACACTTCATGATCCCCAGGTGACTTTTTATCTTACCTACTGGGTTTTTAATGTCCTTTTTTCTTTTCTTTTTTTTTTCTCTTTAAACTTGAAACATCTTCTGCTCGGTCTCTTTAGCTTCTAAGTTGTTCCCAGAGGGTTCTCAAACAGCTTGAAACCTCTGTTTGATATACCTTATTCAAAAACATGGAAAGTACTTAGAAAGAGGTTTGGGTCACATTTTACCAACCAATCCCCCAGAAGCCATTCACACTGTATCTGTAAAATCCTCAAACTTCCAGTGTAGACAAAATGTCATATTAGTGATACATAGGACAAGCTGTTTTGTCGTTGCTGTTACTCTTGTTATTGTTTTTTTTTTTTTTTTGCCAAAGACAAAATGCATAAGGCGATGAAAAAAGATGGTGTTATTCAACTCTTGCAATAGGCAGAATACTCATTAAATAGGAATTCTTGGAGGAAAGGAAGGAGACCTGAGCTTCTATGAGACAATTAAATAAGAAAGTCATCTGAAAATCTTCTAGGAATTGTGAAGGACAGAGAGAGCATTGAGCTTCGGAAAATGTGAACAGCAGGTTCATTGTGATTAACTTTTTTTCCAGGAGCACAGGACTCAGAACATTATCAGTAATCTATGTCTGTTCAAGAAAAAAGAATATCTATCATTCATATAATTCCTCGCTGACCCACACAGCAGTGATCACAAACATTCTGCATAGAGCAAAGCAAAATCTCAGAAATTATCTCTCAGAAATTCTTGTGGGCTTCAGTTCTGCAAAACCAGTTGAACCATACTTTGTGGGGTTGTGGTTTTGGATTCTTGAGATCTGAGGACAAAGGTGTGTTTGCTAGGAAACTTTGTATCTGACTAGCGATCTAGACAGTCAGGTTTTAAGTCAGGATGTAGGCATTGTCCAGCTTGTGAGGTGAGAGAGAAAAAATCTGGAAAGGTTAGTTTGGAATGCCATTACCAGATGCAGAAAGAAAGCAGAACTGAAAATTTGATAATTGTTGGTGAATTGTGCAATCTAACAAGCTCCAGTCCAATTTACAGAGAAGGATCAAACTGATATTTCTCAATATGGGAGGAGGTCATTTAAGTTTATTCCAGAAAAAAAAAGCAGTCTACACATCTGTCTGTAACCTAGTGAATCAGTCAGTTTTCTGATGTTGTAACAAATAATTGAAGAAAATCAAACTATAGAGAGAAGCTATATTTAGGCTCCTGGTTTCAGAAATTCCATGAACACTGGGCACAGTTACCTTCCAGACTGTGGTAAGGCGATGCCTAGTGGTGGGGAGCAAGTAGCAGCTGAGAAGAAAAGTGAAAGACAGAAAGGAGATGGGACTTCAATATCCCCTTCAAGGGCATGCCACCAATGACCTAATTTCCATCTGTGAGGCCCTACCTCTGAAAAATTCTACCATCTAACAAAAGAACCGCAGGCTGGGAAGCGAGCCTTTGACACTTGGGCCTTTGGAGAATACTTCCAAATCATAGCACCTACAATTTACAAAGAGGGAAAAAGAGTTCAAAAACAGTGAACACAGCCAGAATCTTCCAGCTTGGGGGGATGTACAAGAGAATCCATAAGTTTCCATGGAAACAAAAAGGTTTTCGGCTATTGAACTACCAATGAAAAATATACTCCTGAACTTTTAGTAAAAACATCTACTTTCATACATCTTTCCTTCAGAATATAATCATAAATCTAACTGCAGTAAAGAAAAATAATTTTTGATATTGGGCTAAAGTTCTCCTTTGAAAAAAACTTATTAAAATCCAAGAAGAAAGCATTCATAGATAAATTCCTTAAGAAGGGTAGTGGAGATTGTTGCATGTGACTCACCCTACACAACTTTAATGCATGCTCAGTAAAGGCAAACACCACAGTTTGAATATCTCATGGTTTCTTTAATAGGAGAAACCCAGAATACAGGCATTTTATAGAACAAAATGCGTGTGATAGTGGGAGTCAGAGAGGACGACAAGGGTGTGGGAGGCCATGGGGGGTAGGACTGTAATGTTGATGAGATACCTATGTGTACAAAATACTTGAACTCATATATGTATCTATATATACATTAATAAAAATGGGGAAAATTTTTTTTAGAAATTAGGTGCCTAAAGTTGGAATAAGCTCTAAGAGACATTTCAGAGGCACATACCCTTTATATGACTTTATTTATGTCTTTGTTCCTATAAAGCTAAATTATCTTTAAATTCAAAGATACCCATAATTTTGGGTCTACAAATGAAAGTTGTTAATATGCGAAAAGCATTTAGTAAGATTCAGCACATTGTAGGCAGATCTTAGTGTAGTCACATGAAGACTCTTGTTTTGAGCAACCATTACTCTTTGTCACCAACATACTGCTCTGATTTAATTTTTACCTGATGGTAGCAGAAATCAAATAGTATTACCTTGACAATATGGATTTTATTGGTTCTGCTGTTTTTCCAATTTGAATTTCATGTTTTTCTGCTTATAATGTCGTTGTGTTCACACTATACTAGTTTAAAATTTTCTTTTTTAAATTGATTAGCTTTAAGGTGAATTTTCTTATATATGAAAGGTGCAGCAGGTGTGAGGTGAGAGCTTGGAGCATGGGATTAGGGAGACTTTCAATTTTATACCTTACGGCGACAGATTTCTTTGAACGAAAAGCAACTCCCATGTGTGATCTTCAGGTAGTCCTGTCTCATTTGCCGACCCAGATGAGGAAGATCTCTGCTTCCAGCCGTTTTTCAAGCACCCACAGGAGTGATGGAGGACGAGCATTCGTACTGCAGAGTGAGCCCCTCACTTTCTAGCGAGCAGCTTCTTATATGACACAGATGCTACATTTTGCCTCTATTCTTTCCAGTATATTTTATTTTCTTAATTTTTTTTTGCACAGCCTTAGCTGCTTCACTGCTCTTCTTCATACTTTAAAGACTACAAGTTGCACTTTTTCCAAATTTTTCTGAAAGTTGAATTTATTTGGTGACATTTTCTTTCTCATTTTCCTCCTTTATTATGTGTAATTCCCATGAAATAAGAGGAACGATATCGACATATACCCATATTTTTACTAGAAAAGAAGAGTTTTTGTTTTTTTTTTAATCCTAGTAAATAAAGGTGGTGTTATATTATAAAATTGCTCAATATCTACTTTTTTCCACTTTCTTCTGCTTGGCATTTACAGAGCCTCTTAGACAAGTTCTAACAACTTCATTGTACTTTAAGTCTATGCGATAGTTCTGTTAAATGGAGCTCAATAATTCAGTCACCTCAGTAGAAGCTTCTGTTTTTTGGTGTTTTTATTCACTTTATTTTCTCTGGTTGATACTTCTGTTCTCTGTGGTCAATTATTTATACAACTAACAATAGCTAAAATATGGAAGTCACCAAAATACCCATCAAAAGATCAATGAATGCACAAACTGTGGTGTTTGCACACAATGGAATATTATGCATCTATAAAGTCCAACAGCATCGAGGCTTTTGCAGGCAAGTGGAAGAAACTTGAGAACATCATGCTTAGTGAAGTGAGTCAGAAGCAGAAGGTGAAACATCGAATGGTCTCTCTGATATGAGAGTCCCAGATCACAACTATTATGGAACTTAAAATGAAAAACAAAGTAAAACAGGGGGGGTAGGAAGAGGAGGGTGGGAGGGGTGGGTTGGGGGATGGACAAAAGGAGAGAGGGAAAGTCCTTGTCACCTTGACAAGATACGTATGTGCACAAAATGCTCAACTTCATTGTAAATCTTAAATTTTGCGCTTATACGATAAAATGGGGGCGGGGTCCTATCTGGATTTCAAGGCCTATATGAAATAGTATCTAAATGTTTTAGCCCCCCCTGGTTTCTAAGGATTTTTAATGATCTTTTTATATTTGTGTGTAATTTACAATGCCCATCTTCTCTTGGTACTGTGTTCTGCTTGTGCAATACTTCTACTTTCTCCTAGTTGGCAAAAATCTTGTAACTTAATTATATTTGTGACCCACTTATGGTTGAGCTCAGAACATTGTACCTAATAACTATCTGATAAGCTTTTATTGATATGAAAAATGACAAAAAAGCCCAAACATATTTTTCTTGAATGTGTGGCATAAGTTCCTCCCACTTCTCACTGATGTACACCATAATCATTTGTAGGGATAATTTGTCTTTTTTTCCCCTGAAGTCTCTGCAGACCCAAGTGTCTTATAAGGAGTGATTACAGATGCATGTGTTTAGTCAGACAACCCTACTGTGTTTTGATTATTTTAATTGTCTTATTTCAATACAGACTAATTTGTTCTTGGGTTTTTACAAGTACTTGATAGCTATTAAGTAGATTAAAAAACGAAAATGGAAAACAAAAGCTTCTTTAATCCTTTATCCTTAAATGGCAGACCTATTACACTATAAATTCATTAATATAACAAATTTTGTTTAAAATTAACCTTTACATTGGTATCAGAGTAAAATGGACAGCAGACATTTGAAGGAAAATTTCCCAAGTATAATCTTGGCTTTAGAAATACAATATTTTAGAAAAAATGAGACTTGAGAATTTTCTCCCACCCATTTCATTTAATTGGACTTCTTAGACAATGTAATTTACATGTCATTTTCTTCAACACTTTGTAGCTTTGAAAGCTGTGTTTGTTGAGAAAAACCTGTTTCCAAAAGAAATTCTGGATCGTGAAAGAAAAGCCAAGCAGCCACGTCAGGACAAGATTTGTGAATTGAAGACAAAGAGAAATAAGAAGCAATTATAATAGAAAAAATAAATATTCTATCATCACAGAAAGTGTGTATAATGTGGAAAAAATCCCACTTATATTGGATTTATGAAAAATCTCATCTTCAAATGTTGCGTGATTCCTGCTATACTAATCAGTTTTTCTTTTCTCTGTATTTTTAATCCAAAAATGATGGGAGTCAAGCAATGGGAATGTCAACAGATAATTTTTGTTCTCACGAGCTTTTTGATAAAAACTAACCACCCCAGAAGAAAATATTCCAACCGATTTTTCTTCTAATAGCTTCTATAGACCAACATATTTGGTAAATTTTACCAAAGAAAAACTGCAGTGAAATATTTGGGAAAGTATCAATATAGAATATCTATAAACCCGAATGAGAGAAGTGTTCCCAGTTCTTTACATTTTCTTTTTTACTCACTGATTCTAAAAATAGCAATAGGGCTTTGTCAATAGCAGCCTTTTCTGGCTGTTCTGTTTCTTTAATTGTACAGATTTGTGTTGTTCCCTATGATACTTTGAAGCATGTGCACAGCATGTACTGTTGTACACAAAATTGTTAACATTTTCTTATATTTAAGCACTTAAATTTGACTAATATGTAATCGCTATACATATTTCTGGGGTATAAAGTGACATTTCAACACAAATTCAATATGTGTTGATCAAATCAAAGTAATCAATATTCCTTAATCTTTCTGACTCATTCATTCTTTCATACACTTTTTAGCAAACTATTGCACATGATTAACTTCTGAATTTTGTTATGCCACACTTTAGAACTGAGTGACATAGCACACCCAAAGAGTTAACAGCATTTGAAAAAGTCAGAGGGTTTGGGACTACATACCACACTCTATTTGTGCAGGTGGTCAAACAGGAAGGACATGGTTCTGAAATTTACTGTTCCCTTTTGTTGACACATTGTACTCCCTACCTATCACCATCTTCAAGAAATCAATAATCTTATGATATTATTTTATTGTACTTTGTAGCAATAATTAACATTCTCATTTACACAACTTGAGTTACTTAGAACACATTTATATTTTCAAGAATTCATTCAAGAACACTTATATTTTAGCAGAATTCTACAATAACAAATTTTGGTAAAGTTAAATAATTTATAATATCTGGGAACTTATTTTGTAGAGACACTAAGAAAGTTCAATGTATCGCCAGCTTAAAAATGATCACATAATATATATCTCTTTTAGTGCTAAAATCTGACATTTAGATCTATTAATATTTTGCCTAATTTTCAAAAGTAGAGTTAATATTGGAGCCGGGTCTATTTTATGTCCAAGGCAATGGCATCTGCCCTGCATCATTTTGTTTGTTTACTTCTTAATAGGATAGATTCAGTGACATGAACTCTAATAATAGAATTAGCAGCATCGGGAGACAAACGATTTGGTTGGGAGGAGGGCAGTAGAGAAGGAGATTTCAAAGGAAGCTGCCTATTCGATCTTGCATTAGGATCCAGGCAATGTGACTTCTATGCATGTTGCTTTTCTTCCAAAGTGATAAAAATCACATATGAAAAAGACATATGAAAAACATATATGTTAAATGTACCTAGAAAAATGTCTCTGTTTTAGGGAATATACACTGGAATTTTAGATATAATAAAAATCATGAAAGCAACTTGCTCTCAAAGGACTCAGAGGACATGACGTGTATACGTGCACACACCTCTATGTCCCCATGCACCTGCCCATCCATCACAGCAGGTGTGTAGATGGAGAACACAAGTATGGTGCATGATAGCAATTAGGAAAACTGGAAGAGGAGGAGGCATGGGAAACTACACCTGCAACTTCTATGTAGGTTTTTGGTATTTTTTAAAGTAAGTTCTTTTGAAAAAAAATCACAAAAACATTGCCTTGGGCCAAAATATTTCCTGAGATATTCAAGCAGGAAATACTTCTCTCACAGGCATATTTCCGAGAATTCTTGCATTAGGTGAGAGGTTTGATTGGATAATCCATCATTTCAAACTCAGAGCGAATGATTTATGGATCATAGGTTGATGACAGAAGCGTGGGATGGAATCTGAGCCACATTTCCAGAAGTTTAAAGGAATATTAAGGGGTCGAGGAGATGGATTGGGAGTGCAAAACACTCTACCTATTCATCATCTGTTATTCAATTATGGAAGACATATACAAATGATTGTTTTAAATATCAGGTATTCATATATTAAATAGGATAGACTTATCCTGACCTCCATTTTCTAAAGTGGAGCCACATAAAATAGAGTGATTTATTAAGTAAAGATTGAATAAGCATACTATTTCTCCTGGTCTTATTTGGGATTTTTTATTTTTTGCTAGGTATATTTGGCTTTTTTTAAACCCCAGGAGATGGCTTTGTTTGAGGTGATAAGTATGAAATCAGCTGGCTTATATAGACACACATTCTCTGTAGAGTGTCTTATGTGTACAAAGCCCTATGCTATGAGTAATTCTATCCTTTCTCAAAATAAGGGCTTCTTTTGTGAAAGGAATTAAGAGAAGGTTCTTTTGGAAGTAAACTTAATGAGAATAGAAACTTTAAAACTATGATAATCTCTTTTAATGTTACTATTTTTAATATTGGGAGCATACACATTTCCTCTCACAAAAAGAAAGATGTTTAGTTATTGTATCTTTTTTCTTTCATATTTTTCAAAATTTATTTGTGCTAGGCAGGTAGCAGGGCTTCACCTGTCAACTATTAACAGAGCTAGTGACATCGTGAACTGTTTCTGAAATTAACATTTAGATTCAATTATTTAAGATCCATTTTTCTATGTGAAAAGAACTTGTCACATTAAAATATAAGATGTCATAATTTTCAATACTTGTTTGTCACAGGAGATTTACAGTAAATATAATTTAACTTTTTCTCTTTTCAGAACATTTTCCATTTCTCTTTTATCACTTAAAATATACAAAGTAAAATGATAGAAAAAATTAAACCATGCTAGATTGGAAAAATTAACTTCTGAAGTCTTTATTGATTTGAGCTTTTGCTTCTATATATTTAAAGTTTGGAATCGAGCACATTTTTGCTTTTAAAAGCTGTATATTGCTAAGAACAGTGATGAGGTTATGACAGTCATTCTTTGCTATTGATTTTGCTTATATTCTTATATCCATTTCTTATAGGAGAGTCTAGTGATAGATCTGAAATTTATACCAAGACACTTTGGCTGTCTTTATGAGTACTCTTTCTGATTCTCTCGGGGCAAAACAATTATGAAAGGAAGAGATTTGAAAAAAAATATTTAAAAGGTTGCAGTAATATTTTATGAACAATCGTGGTATCTTTATTGTCTATTAAAAGAACTCAAATGAGGGAGAAGAAATTCATGGTTATTGCTTTTTATTCCCCAAGAGGCAAAAACAATGTACATTTTGCCTGAAGTGCTTTAGTATAAGGTCCTTGAAGAACAACTTTATTAAATAGCCATAATAAGACAGAGTGGCTGTCTATGCCATTGGAAAGAAAAGTAATGGTCTATTCCTGGGTAAATCAGATTATGATCTGTGTAACGTACAGACATGAAAATCTGTGGCCAATGGTGCTACTGATTGGTGGATTGTAGTGTCGCTGCACCGGGGGAATGTTGATGGACAGGGCATTCACACCCATTATTTACGTATCACAGAGCACAGCAAGTCGGATGGCAGTGTTCTTTTGTTACATAACTGGCTCTGGCAGACTTTATCCAATAATATTAAGCTAAAAGTAGAAAGGAATTTTCTTATGCTAGAGAAAGTAGCATTAGAATAAAACCCAAGATTTAGAGAACACTTGGAAATGCCTTTATAATCAATTAAGAGGACTAATTAGTTGGAAGAATGTGGTCTACAATGAACATTCCAGGATTTTCAGATCTGCCATTAACTCAAAGTCCTATTAAAAAGCTGAAAGACATTACCAGATTGAAGAAGCTAATAAGTATGAATACATTTTAAATTGTACACACATAACTTTTTTCTTATGAATCTACCAGAAATAATATTAAATTTAATGATCATTAGTGATACATTTGTTAAATAAAAACTGGACCAAATTTTCTATTTCTCTTCTCAGAGGCCACCGATGAATAATACCTGTGTCTAATATATGATTGACATTGAGGCAATTGATTTGAACTACAAAAAGAGTGATAAAAATCCATTAATTTTTAAATTAATGATATGCTAGTAGAGTAAATCATGGAAAAATTAAAGCACATAAATGTAACATCATTGTTTATTATCAAGTTATCTAAGGATAAGAATATCTTGATATCATTTGATAAATCAACAAATTTAATCAGGTCTTTTTGCTCAAAAGAAACGATATTTCAACATAATTTTGATTCCTAAAAATTCAAACAGCCCTCCTATAACCAGGAAGCTCCTTAACTATTTTATAATTTGGTGAATAGTTGAGAACTTTGTAAATGCAGCAGTAATTTGTTTCTGTCTTATAGGCTTTTTTTTTTTTTTTTAAGTTTTATTCTCTTTTCCACAGGCATTCTGAAGTATTTATAATGAGGCACATTGGTAGTCTGATGTGGAAGTCTTGTGAGAAACAAAGAGATAATTACTAGGAAATTTACAACCACTAACACATTCGTCCAAACTCAGTTTTGGCTTTCAAAAGAAATGAAATAAGGGATGAAGTATTAAGTTTAATGTTTTTTTAAAAAACTATATTGTTTCTTTATCTCAGTTCTTGCATATTTCATGATTGATCATTAACTTGAGCATGTTAGCTCTTTGGAGCAAAAGCACTGAACATCTGCTCTGGTTCTAGAGGAATTAATCAAGCAACGTTCAAGGTAACAGACTTGGCCTTGACTGGTCGGTCAGGTGTTGACGTACAAGTGTTTCCCAAGAAACATACTTCAGTTATAACATCCTAGTTAAGCAACCAGAAACCAATTTGGGGTAAGTACCTTAATATTAAATAGGTTTTGCATAAAATCTCTGCACAGCAAAATTAACCCTGTTTATGGAATTACAAGAACGAGATTTGAGTTCACTTTGATGCAGTAATTGTTCAGATTTATTTAATTAACACAATACTTTTTTTCTCGTTAAGGAATTTGACTATGTATTAGAGGGCAAATGCTTTTGAGACTATTCATCAGGTAGTTTAGTACACTGAGCTTTCTAATGAGATCATGGTCTAAAACTAAACGAGTAAGTAAAGTTTTAAAATCAGGTTTTTTCCCTCAGACTACAATTTATTAAGTTTCTAAAATTTTTCTATGAGAAATACATGATTAAATGTAAATTTTCATTATGAAAATTATTAGTAAGAGGATAAATAATGTAGTTCAACTACAAAGAAGCTGCTATATTCTTCACCCTACTGTTTATTGTCCTAGCAGTGCATAAGTATACAAAGTTATACTTCACATGTTACCACTTAATGTCTTAAAAGCACCAATAGCATTTTGATTACTTCCATAGGTGTAAAGAAATATTTTTGTCAGAAAATTTTTAAAAATTAAATTCATTAGGGCATAATGATAAATAGACATTTGTTTGTATGTGAAAATGCCTTTACACATTTGTTTTTATTTTGACACCCTCAGAACTTTATGAATTAATTTAACGCCTAACAAACATTTATTTGATAATTTGTTTATATCTACAGTTTGCTAGCGTGTTATTTTCCAATTACTGCTTTAAGTTCCAACTTGAAGTTTAAGATCTGTGTAAAAAATACACATCAATAGTTCAACTACACATATCAAACTTTCTTGAGATGCTAAATAGTTACTCTGTAGCTTAGTTTTTGAGAATATTTGACATTAGTAACCTTTGTATCTGGTCGTGGTTCTTAGTAGCTCTTAGTTGCTACTTTTAAACTTGTTCATTGCTTTCTAAAATTATTCTCTGAAGCTGGGCATGGTGGTACAGGCCTAAAAGCCCATCTTTTCTGGGGGCTCAGGTAAGAGGATTGCAAGTTTGAATACAGATGGGATAATTAAGAGCCTGTCTTAAAAACAAAACAAGAAGAAAACAAACAAACAAACAAAAAAAACAAAAAACCCACAATAGAAGAATGAAGGCTCAGGATCTGGTTCAGTGGTTAAGTTCTTGCCTAGCAGTCAAAACTTTGAGTTTAATTCCCATTCATCTATAAACAAAATTGGTCTTAAATTTTCTTTCTTAGTTTGTTATTGTTGGACCGTTTGTGTGAGATTGTTACTGAATTTCTTTAAAATATTTAGACTTTTTTTCTTGTTTCTCAAATGTTTATGGCCTGTGGGTCATTGTTTCCTTATTCAGATTCCACAAAGCATAAGGAAAATCTAAAAAGCCAGATTAGCCAGCTGTTCTTGAATACCTTAACATTGTAGGGGGCTGGAGGAATAGCACAGCGGTTGAAGGTGTGGTAGTGCATGTCTATAATCCTGGCTCTTGGGAGGTTGAGGCATGTGGATTGTCGTGTATTTGAGGCCAGCCTGGACTACGTAGTAAGTCACTACTGTCTGGACTACAGAGCAAGACCCTGTCTCAAGCAGATGAACAAACAAACAAACAAAAAATGAAAGAAAGAAAGAAAGAAAGAAAGAGAAAAAAGTTCACTTTATAGGTTCCAAATCACACAATAGTGTGTTGATGTTTATGTCATTTGTGTACTTGATTGATAAAACATTTCAGAGAATCTTGCAAGGAAGATTTCCTTGACTTTAGATTGATGGTTATCGCATCCAAATCCATGGGAAAATTGTATCGTATAGCTAGCTAGAGTGTTGTCAGCATGGTGTTCAACAAGTATTGTTGTCTCTCGATTTTAAGAAATTGCAAATATAACAGATGCTAATTCTTGAAGAACTGTACAAAATTAGCGTTTGGATTCTTTCTCCTATTCACTTATGCTCAGACAACTGGGGCTGTGTCTTTCCTAAGGGTAACTGTTGTGTTTCAGCTCTATTTTGAAAACTAATACATTTTAAATTACACGAGGTACAGAGGTGGAAATGAGTAAGAGGCTGTTTTGGAGTCTCCTGCTGTGTTTGACTGGAAGTCAAGCCTCAAGAACCTTGGCTCAAAAAAATGTGGAATTTGCGGTGGACCTTTAT
The DNA here is from genome assembly GCA_004027205.1 of Ctenodactylus gundi. Taxonomy (NCBI): domain Eukaryota; kingdom Metazoa; phylum Chordata; class Mammalia; order Rodentia; family Ctenodactylidae; genus Ctenodactylus; species Ctenodactylus gundi. Next base: position 55,928 of record PVKB01000759.1, on the reverse strand, counting down.
CGCGCTATTTGCTTATCTCACGAGGACAATGTGGTATTTTCCCCCCTCGGAACAACTTTGGTTCTTGCGATGGTGCAACTGGGAGCAAAAGGAAAAGCAGAACAACAGATAAGACGAACTCTAAAACTCCAGGAGACCTCAGCAGGTGAGAGCCTTGCGCTTGAGTATTTGGGCTGGATAAAATTGGGTTGCAATTTATTTTTAAAGCATTAGAGAGGATCGCAGTTCACAGAGTTTAAATATGTGAGAAATATAGAAAACAGAACATTATGGTAAAATGGAGAATTTTAAATGTATTTTTCATTTATTTATGATAGTTTGCCAATGAAATGCTATACAAAATAACATCGTATCTATCGAGACATCAAATTCCATGCATTTGTATTTTGTTCTGTTTTTGCCAGGGTTGAGATTATATCATATGTGCAATTGTGCAATTGTGTACGTATACACATGAACACACATCTAGATTCTTCAGCTATCAGTTACTATTTTGTGATTATATCCACATATCTTGCAACTGATTGAAAATACTTCAAACTATTATATTTTATTTCCTCTTCTGGAAATGGCATCACTTTCTCAATACTTCTTCAGTAGGTTGTCTCCAACACTTCTCTTAAAAATAATCCTTTCATTCCTATGGTATAATGACGAAGAGGCATTATCTTATGCATTTTGAAAACATACTTAATAATTGTTGAAAAATTGGGGGTATTTAAACCATCCTGCAAAGGATCTGTCGCATGTAGATAGTGATTTTTTTGGAATCTTCTATATGCCTGTTTGGGATATGAAACCCTGGTGCTTTTGTCTGACTTCCTGACCATCCTGCGCTCTCAGTTTCCATAGTGGTTTTAATTTAAACTTTGAAGCACTACCAGATAATGTATTCTAAACATCAGAAGACATTTTTGGATTCTTGATTTGGTAATTTAGTTGTTATAAATAATCTTGATATATTTGCCTGATCCCAGAGTAAGTGTAGTTAGGATTTTTTTTCCCTGAATGTACTATACATAAGATGCAAATTACTTCATTTTAAATAAGACGATTTTGTATAGAAATGAAACTTGTGACAAGTTGATTGCAAGTGTTTTCCTTTGTGAATAATATATAACAAAGCTACTGTATTTTGGATGTAGCCTTGATTAATTTCAGCAAATCTCGCTACGTCACTCCCAGAAACATAAAATTGTATGATATTGCTTTGAAAGTAATTGAATGTTTATGAATACATATAAAGCTGATTCCACAATCATCTAGCAAAATTAGAGCCTCTAAAATTTAAATTCTTTTAAACAGATGCATCTTGGTAACACAAAAATCTTAGGAACTGGGAATTGTAAACATAGTGATTCTCATAAAAACGATGTTACCATCAAATTATGTGCATAGTCTGCCAGCTGCTGTATTCTAGTTTTTAAATGCATTATTCAATTTAATATTCAGATTTGCTTTGTAAGGAAAAACATAACTTTGTCATAAAGATGAGAAAAATGTGGGAGAAGAAGCCAAATAATTTGTCCAGGACGAATTTCAAAAAATGATTCAGTAATGTTTACCAGTAATAAAAGTTATAATGAAAAATGGTATATTTCCTTTGAAAAACATATGTGGATAATTAACATTAATAAAAAATTAATAACAAAATTTGCTATGGTAGTTCCCTGCTATGCATAACTAATAGACAGATAGACACACATAGAGGGTTCCAGAGAAAGGAAAGACAAAGAAAATAGGAAGAATAAAGTCTGGAAAATAAAAACAGAGAGAAATGAAGAAACAAAAAGAGAGACAGAATTCAGAAGAAAAGTGGGATGAGTGAGTGAGGAGCAGTAAGGAGATGGAGGAAAGACCTCAGCAGTCTGCTGAAAGAAGAGGAGACAGACTTCAGGAGGGAACGAAGTGTAGGACAGAATGGAGGACAGTGCTGTGCAGAGACATATCAGATCCTGGGGGGGAAAATCAAGAATATTGATCTTTCTTTTAAATTATCATACTCTTCATTACGCACTCATCCGCACATGTGTGCGTTTATTTTGAGGTAGGTTCTCACCTGTAGTCCAGGTTCATCCTGAATTCACTATGTCGTCCAGGATGGCCTTCAACTCATGGCAAGCCTCCTGCCTCAGCCTCTGAAGTGCTAGGATTACAGACTTGCACCATCGCGCCCAGTTTATATGGCACTGGAGGATCCAACCCAGGGCCTTGTGTTTAATAGGCAAGCGCTTTAACCGCTAAGCTTAGCCCCCAGTCCTTACTTTTGATTTTTAAAAAGTACTGTATTGAAATATTGTATACTTTGATAATTGAGTTATATAACTTTTTTAGCATCTCCTTCAATGTTTTGCCAAAGATGAGAGTCTTGCTGACTCACCTTATTCCTGGTCCCTCCTTTAGAATCTCGCTAATTATCGCGAGACACTACCTGCTGAATCAACCTTGATTATGCTCTTCTTACTGGCAGTCTATAGTTCCTGCTCGACGTTCCCAAGCTAATGTCTGCCTTTTTCTACGGAGATCTGCAGGCCAGCACCCAGCTGCTGGCTCACAACACCCCGTGGCTCTTCCGGCCCTGACTTCTTGTTTCCCCAACATCAAAATACCTGCTCAGCATCTGCGGTCTCCATTTTGCAAAACCTCTGACAAACCTGTGTTTTGCTTTCCTCTGACAATGCTCCTGAGTAACAACATCTAAACTGAATGTGTTTCGTTATTCTAACAGAGTGATGGAAATAGAACTGCTGCTGGGGCTACACCTAAGTGGTAGAGTACTTGCCTGATATATGGGAGGCCCTAGGTTCAATACCAAGAGCTACAAGGGAAAGAGAAAGAAAGAAAGAAAGAAAGAAAGAAAGAAAGGCAGAAAGAAAGAAAGAGGGAGGGAGGGAGAGAAAGAGAGAAGAAAGAAGTAAACTCAGTGTGAATTTCAGTCTTAGATCTGTAATAAATGACCTTGTGGTTTGGCACAAGCCATATCGCTTTTCAAGTTTCCTCATCTCTCTAATTCTCAGAATCCTTTTTGTAGAGAACAGGGGTGTGGCTAGGTGGTGTGTATGAGCACTTTGAATGGGATGATCTATGATGCTCCAACGGCCTTCGTTTTCCCTGTGGATCCCTCCCACGGACACAGACTTGGCCTTTGGGCTCTCAGTAGCAGAAGCAGTGATCAGAAACTGAATTGTAGAGCATTTTCTAGAGGGCTGGTACAATCAAGCCAAAAGTCATGCTTTGTAAGTTCTCCATGGCTCTATTTTAGTAAATAAATAAACTTGTTCTTATTGCTCACGAGGAGCCATGCATATGCACATTTTTCGATCTGTGCTAAATGAGGTCATTAATCCATAAATTAGATCAAATTTATAAGATAGATAACTTTACATTCTCCTCCAAACTTGTGCTCCTTGGTGACATTTTCATTGACTTTCAAGTCCAGTGATATATCAAAGGGCAGCTGCTTGTCACAGACTCTTAGGCCTTAAGTACATGACATAAATCTATTTGTTCTGACAAATGAGTTGGAACTATTTTTTCTCCTACTTTTTTATGCCACTCCTTTAGAGATGTTCATAAATTAGAAATTCCTGAAAATTAGTTTCAAAGTCAGTCACTTCATTTTTGACCTGAAAATTAGTTTCAAATTCTATCACATCATTTATGACCTTAATTAATTCTTTTGGAGAAAGTCTCCTGTCTTTACTCAAGAAGTCTTCTCTGCCACATCTCAGCTAAATATTTTTTTTAGGCTTCAAATAGTGATAAATAATTGTATCTGCAGCCACTGCCTAAATAAGTAAAAATGGATTAACTTTCTTCTCTTCCTTCTGTAAAGAATTACAGAGCTGTAAAGAATTGCTGAAACTCCTCAAATGTAATCATACAGAAGTAAACTGTTGAATTTTAAATCTCTTATGTCCCACTGAGTGGAAAATCCTGAGGTTTGAAATATGGTGCCTTATCCCTGGCAGAGCCTCGCATATGAGGACATGCAAATTGCACCTGAGGAAAGTGTTGTAGCTGAGAGACGAACCGACCAACCGACCGGGCAAGGTTCCAGACCTCCCTAGTGAGACTACCGCGATCTTTTGTGCAAAAATGCTGGGAGCTGTCTGGTGTACCCCTCTATTCCCCTTCCTGGTTCCCATCAGGTACCTAGTAACAGGTTTCTGTCTGTAACTAACACTTTTTAAAAATCTTTACTTGATGGATATCTTTTAGTAATGAACCATTTATGTTTTCTTTCTCTCAATGGAGATTACTTTAATATGATTAAATAATTAAATCATTTGTAATGATTAAATTAGGCAGCATTATTTTCAATATTTAACTGAAAATATAATGGGAAACTTGCATGATACAACTACACCAGCAGCGTTGATAACTGAAAATATAATGACGATTCCCAGCAGACACTGTTGTTTGAAAATTTTCCTAATTTAATGATTGAGTTAAGCCACAAGGGAATGAAAAATATTTGTATCATTTGGTAATGACTAGGAAGTGACTGAGGGAAGTTATCAGAGCAGATGCTTCTCGTAGTCATGTTCGGTTATCTGACAGCTCTGTGACAGGAGAGTGAACCAGAAAATAATAGGCCAATGGTGATTCTTTTAGTTGACTATGACACATGTGGCTAGTGGTCATAGATGGAATGGTTAAAGAATTTTGTTGCTTACATAGATAGCCGAAGTAGATAAATTTATGAACCTGAAGAAATAGGTGTTTCTGCTTCTTAAGCATTTCTAGCGATGATTGTGGGGTTATCTTGTCAATTTCAAAACCTGGACAAATGGCACTGCTCAGAATAAAGTAATGCTTTCCTTAGCTGAAGTAAAAGTAATGTCAAAAGCAATTGCTTTTTGCCATCAGACCTTCGCAATGTTCATTAGCATTCCCCTTTTATAAAGATCACATGTTCGTATTCTGTGAAGAGTGCAATTCTAACCATAAATTTCTAACAACTAAAAATGATTTAAATATGGTAATAAAAAGGGATTTTTCATGAGTCTGTACAAATGCACATTCCTAGTTTTTGTGACAAATTTTAAATATACACAGACTTTCTTTTTCCTGTCTAAAAGTTGTCTTCATTACAAAACACATATTCTACAAGAGATAAATAAAATATTTATACTAACTTAGAATTATTAGTTATGCCTAAGAGTAAAAAAATGGTGACGAGATCCAGACTTCTTGGTTTGCAGAGCTGAAAGCTGTTGTTTTTGTGTCGTTCAATATGTCAGTATACATTATAATTATTTTTCAGGAGAATTTTCTGAGCTGAAGTCATTTTTCTCTGCCATCTCAGAGAAAAAACAAGAATTTACATTTAATCTTGCCAATGCCCTCTACCTTCAAGAAGGATTCACTGTGAAAGAACAGTATCTCCATGGTAACACTGCATTTTTTCAGAGTGCTGTAGAACTGGTGGATTTTCAAGATGCAAAGGCTTGCGCAAAGACAATGAGTACCTGGGTGGAAAGCAGAACAGATGGTAAAGTTTCCCACTTTCCCGACATCCCTGTTGGCCTTTGAGTTCATGGTTTTTAATATCCTAAAGACTGGCTCAATATTTGTTTATTTCATTATGAGTCAGAAGGTTCAAATCTCCTGTTACAGTTATTGTTATTTACATTAATACTAAATTATAAAACAATATATTGATACTTTTTAAAGAGATACCTATTCTACAAAATTCTCAATGGAAGTGTTTTAACAATTACTTTTTTGTCAAAACACTAACTATTTAAGTATGGAAACAGGAGTATCTTTGGCCCAGTTATAGTTAGATCAAGCTGTCGGGTCCAAATGCCTTCTTTCCTACACATGTAGCAAATTATCAACATAGTTTAACAAAATATCATAATGTATAATAATAAACACCATTAGCCCTATCATAAATATAGCAATGTCATCTTTAAATACAAGCTGGCAAAAATTCTAAAGTGACTAATGAGGTATGCATGAGCTAACTTTAGTCAGATAAATTGAAGCTAAAATTTTAGAAAGTGCTGGGCTGTTTCCCTTTTAAAATAAGACTATTAAAACATTTCAATTAAACACTTTTTATAACTTTTAATAATGATGTACGTGAAGTATTGGGTATGTACAAGGCACATAGTTAATTAATTAGAGTTCACTTCTTGGGCTGTTCCTTAAGCCAAGGAAGCTTATGGCAGTGTCAGACGCTACTGCTTACTTTGTGGGCAAGATCTTACAAGCAACCCTAAGTAGAAAATATGATACTGGTGTGATGGACAGCACCACAAAATGAGGAAATCAATGGGGAGCTCAATGATACTGATTCATGATTATTTCTTGTAACTAAGGTATTTATTACACTTACAAGTGGGAAACTGGTTTAGGTGAAGACCAACTGCATCCTCCATCCTTGTCCCTTTCCAGCAACCAGTGTTTATGGCCACCATAAGGGACCAATTTCAGTATATCATTAACCTAGTAAATATAATTTACCTGCTGGAGAAGCTTGAAATAAAGTCTTCATAATACCAATATATATGCAGAAAGAAAAACTTCTTCTGTTCCTTCTGTCTGAGAGACAAGTGACACAAATAATCTCACAGAAGAGGGTCGATTACTAGCAGTGGTCAAGGTTGCCAAAGCAGTCTCCTATTTCTTGTTTCGAAGTGAAATCCCATGTGCCTGTTCTCCTCAGCGAAATGTTTAACAGCATTCTTCCTTATTCACAATCTTTAGTTACAAAAGATAGCCTGCCCCGTTCAAAATATCTATTTACAGGATATTTTTGCTTTAATCTTATTTAAAAATTTCACTGAATCACTATGGTGTGCATCTTCCTGCTTTACCTCTTCGTAGGAAAAATCAAAAACATGTTTTCTGAGGAAGACTTTGGTCCCCTGACTCGGCTCGTCCTGGTGAATGCTATTTATTTCAAGGCAGATTGGAAACAGAAGTTCCAAAAAGAAGACACACAGATGATGAATTTTACAAAGAAGGATGGTTCAGCAGTTAAGGTTCCAATGATGAAGGCTCTTCTGAGAACAAAATATGGTAATGTGAGAAATACATCGTAGCGTGTGGCTTTGTTGATCGTCAGGAACACTTATTATTTGATTTTCTGTGCTGCAGGCTATTTTTCTGAGTCGTCCGTGAGCTACCAGGTTTTGGAATTGCCTTACAAGGGTGATGACTTAAGCCTAATCATCGCACTTCCTGCAGAAGGCGTGAAGATGGAAGAAATGGAAAAATTGTTGACAGCTCATCACATCATGAAATGGTTCTCTGAGATGCAAGAAGAGGAAGTAGAAATAAGCCTCCCTAGGTTGGTGAAATCATTTTATTATCCTGGTTCTTATGTTCCTACTTCGAATAGACAGATGAAAGATAAGTGCCCAAGAAAGTTACTGCCATAAATGACAAGAAAATACATTTAGAAACGTTTCTCCACTCTGTGGGTACAATGGCAGTTTTAAATTTTGCCTATGCTGTTTTATCATGAAGAGGATGGAATTTAGATGCTCAATTTTCTCTGAAAGATATGAAGAAATGTACATCTTAAACTAGAATCTGTGACCAAAGGAAATTTTTGTTATATTATTTTCCTTTCTGATTGGAATTTTAAATATTTCTATTATATTTTAAGAAAAACTCCTCTAATAATTTATGATTGTGCATGTTTTACTATTCAAAGGCATGTTGAAGGGCTGGAGGAATTGCTCAGTGGTTAAAGCACTAGCTTAACAAGCACTAAGTCAACCACACAGTACCCAAGTTCGATTCCCCAGCACCACATAAGCCGGTGTGGTGGTTTATGCCTGTAATCCCAGCACTTAGGAGTCCGAGACAGGACGATTGCTGCAGAGAGAGACCCTGTCCCCCCAAAATAAACAAAAAAAGACAAACAACAACAATAACAACCAAACCAAAGACATGTCAAACTACTTTGAAAAATAGCTTTCTAACAGCTACTGAATTATAAATAGAGTCCTGTGGTTAATTTTAGGCAGTTAATGAAATATGGAAATTATAAAAAATTAGAAGCAATAATTATAGATATTAATATGCTTCTATGAGACAGGAGAAACTACAGAGTGACAGATGAACCAAAAAAAAAAAAAAAAAACTCGATTTACGCTCTACCTGAATTTTTTGAAAGAGATAGATGTTTAACAGAACATATTCCATCCTGATTTCTAAATCTCTCTCTAAGGTCATGAAAGCCTATGTAGTCTGTACTCCACTGTTTCAACCTTTGGCCTCTTAAAACTCTTGGTTTTTATTCCTTTCTCACATAGTCATGTTCCAGTTATTCATCATTTCAATTATATACTCTCACCTATATTTTCAGTGTTTTTGTCTCCTTGTTTTTTTTTTTTTAAAGTTACTCTTGGTCCTCAACTACTGATTTTGTTGGTACAGAGTTCCACACCGCGGTCACTTCCAGCCTAAGACTAGAACTTGGGAGTCCATTTATGTCTCTATCTTTTTACTAATCCCCACGACACGCCAGCAGAGGCTCCCTGCTCTTTGTGCACTATCTCAGGTTGGCTTACCCTATCCTCAACATATTTGCTAAACTCCTATTAAAAAATCGTCAAGCAGCTCTTTCTCATTTCTATTTATATGAGTCATATCAAAGGTATGTAACTCTTTACCAGTTTTCTCTTTCCCTACCTTCTTTGGTTTTCTGGAAGAATAACTAGCCTATGTTTTTCTTCACTCTGAGGTGATCCAAATATTTGTCACTTATTTCCTTGAAAATCTTTTCTTCTCTGTCTTTCTCTCTCTTCTTTCTTTTCTCCTTTCTTCCCTGCTTCCAGACTTAGTGATTTTTTTCTTTCTGTTCTTCAGTAAAAGCATTTATGGGTGACTATCTTCAGAATGTTTACCTTATTCTTCCTGACAAACATTATTCTCCTTCCTACCTGTTACTCAGGTGTCAGCAACCTATATACCTCTACTTGGATGTAATTTTTAAGAGTATTTTTATCTTTTACTATATGTCAAACACTGAGGATATAATGGTTATGTGATAATTCTATTAATTCACATAGTAATTTTTGAAATTAAATTATTTATGTTCAATTACCTTTTTTAGTTTGTTTTGAAAAGACCACTGCCATACAGTCAAAATATACTGTGCCACATGTTACCAGAACAGTCATACGAAGGTCAGTTGACTGTTCTGAGTAGGGGTTTTTATCAGTATCAAGTATGAGCAGTGACTCTGATGACCAAGGTGTCCCCAGCTTCCAGCCTGCACACCAAATGCTTCAGTAACAAGGGCGGAGCCTCAAATTTGACTAACAGCAGAAATCATAGGCTTTTCCCTTTTCCAGCATTTTCAGAGATCCCTGCGGGAATGTTCCACAGCCTGCAGATCTGTCCAGGTACTGCAGTCTAGAATATTTTCTGTTTTGACCTTATTGTCAAATTGCACAGACTCTGGTTCCACTTCCCACACAATTGCTGCCATGATGTAAACTCAGTCTTGTCTTTTAATTCCTCCAGACCCAGCTATTATAGGTTAAGTTGTATCACCCTAACTCATAGGTAAAGTCCTAACACCCAGTTCATGGAATGTGACCTTGTTTGGAAACAGAATGTTTATAGATGTTCTATAGAGTGGTCAAGTTAAAGTAATGTTGTTAAGGTGGGTTCTAATCCATGCAATTAGTGCTCTCATGTGAGAGGGAAATTTAGACACAACGAGACACATAGGAGGAAGACCATGGGAAGAGATGGGAATAAGGACCTATCTATAAGTGGATTTGCCTTCACAGGAACCAACAGTGTTAACATCTTAATTTTCAACTTTTAGTCATCACACCTGTGAGATTAAAAATAATATGAAATTTAAGCAACCTTTGCAGACTAATGCCAGTAAGAGAACTTCAGTATTTAACCAAATGGTACTGAAAGCCTCGGGATGAAAGGTCAACTCCTTATTGTGATAACAACACACAGCAATAGATTTCAACACTCGATGACAATGAAGTTTTCTGTCAAATAGAGTAGCTCATATCCTTACAACGTCACACTTACTCATCTCCAGCCCACTGATTCATTTTCCACAAGGAAGAGCGATCCTGTTGCTTTTCTGATTTACTTTAAAGTTGAACTTGGTTCTTCAGTCATCAGCATTAACTGCCATTTCCACCCCCCCCCCCTTTTTAACTACAATTTCTCCCTACCAAAGAGTTTTAGAAATTGGTGACAGTACACATAATAGGATTTCATTACGTACTTCTATCCATAGAAAAAAGAGTCTAAAAACTAGAAGGCACGAAAAAAAAAGTTGGCTTTTTCTTTGTTACCTCTCTCCAGTTCTATTTCTGCAGTTGCTAGCACATTTTGTAGTGCCTGGCTTGTGTTAGATGAGTCCTACTGAGTTAAGCGACAGAACTATTTTCAAGAAAAGACGTTTTGTATTTTGTCTATTTATCTAATTTTAAAAACCCTGAGAAGAATTCAACGCTCTGGTCACTTTTTGGCTGGTTCCCCTCGAGGAACCTGGAGAAGCACACAGTGCTTTCTTTCCTCCTGCACCTTCCACAGAATAAAAAGCGGGCATCGGTCGCTGATCCGGAAACTTCTGTCTAGAGAAAAAGAAATAATTATTTTTTGAGATATTCTTTTGTGAATTCACAGGGCTGAAAATTTTATCCATGACGTAATCATGCAAATATAGTGTTACACTTAACATGTACCTGCTTTTTAGTAGAAGAATGTCTTCTGATTTCTTAAATGATTTGCTTATGTGTTAAGTTCACTAGTATGATTTTTAGTCCACCAGAACGTGTTAGTTATTGGATTAAGTTTTCTAAGCACTAAAATTATAGATTAAGCGATCTGATATACATTTTCCTCAAAGGAAACTTTAAAAAATACTACTGACATGCTCAGGAAAAAAAAGACAAAATAATATAGGTTCAATAAATACTTTTTGTCAAATGACAAATTTATATTTTGTTATTCAGGGTTGTATTTTTTTTTCTTAGTTGAATGAATGCATAATGCTTTTTAAACAGGTAAGTTAGGTTTAAGTAATAGTGAAACCGTTGAAGCAACTGTTTATCAATAGTTTTTTCTACAGGCACCATAACAATATACCAGAGCAGACTAGATGGCTTAAAACAACAGAATTTCGTTATTTCAATTTTCTGGCATAACAATAAATATTATGGTGTCTGAATGACGACACTGTCCCCGAGACTACAGGTTTCTTGCATCTTGGTAGCTTGTGGCAATGGCTGGCATTCTTTTCTGGTCATAGATGCATTGCTCAAATCTTCCTCTGTTGCCACGTGGCCATTTGTCTTCACATGGCGTTCTTCAATTTTATAAGGTCACCTGTCGCATAGAATTAAGGGCCCTCCTCTATGTAATTAAATTATTTCTGTAACGGCCCTAGTTCCAAAGTAAGTCATACTATAAAGTTGTGTGGGCTAGGGCTTCAATAATGAGCTTGAATGTGTGTGGGAGGTACCCACTACTGGACACATGACAGCAACTATACTAAACTCCATGTTGCTGTAAATCAAATGTCTCTTTTGTAGCGTGCTTTCATAAACTCCAGAAAACTATCATTTGTGAGAACGCTTATTCCCAAGCTACAGCAGAAAAGAGGGTGACAGTGATTATTTAACTTGTAGTTATTGTTTGATAAAGATTTCTCCTTCTTCTCTTTGCTGTATAACTAGTTTAGAATCAAAGCAAATGCAATGAAGTCTAAAAATCCTGGAGTGCCAGCTAGTGTTCATTGTCTTCAACATATTACAAAGATAATTTTAGCAAACATCCTGCGGTTGGCTACTAGCTAAAATAACTGCATAATCTTTAAACAAGTAATGTGAGGTCTTATAAGTATTTTGGGGATTAAATAGTCTCTGGGTGAGGAGTCTAAAATATACTTGTAGTGTATCATATTCTTTTTGTATTAAAATGATTATGAGAAAACATTCTTATGTGTGTGAGTTGAAGTGATTGCTTATTAATAATACAAGTAATAAGGTAAATAGATAGCTTTCACCTGAATAGTAGTTATAACTTTGTAAAGTATTTAGGACATATTTTTAAATTAAATGCTGATGGTCTGGCTGTAGTCTGGTTTGTTCTGACTTAGTTACTCTCCAGTCTGACTTGGTTCCCTCTCTTTCACAGATAACAAGCCTGACCCATTCCACAACAAATTGGTTGTGTTCAAATCCTGTTGGGAGAGACAGGATCAAATGTCGTTTCTTTAGGTTCACAGCTTCAGACTTACTAGGTTGATATTTATTAGAAAATTCACATTTGGTTCAAAAACACAAATACATTGAGACCCTACTATGGGTAAAAATTGGGGTCAGAAATAATGCGATAGACACAATGATGGGATGAGTGCTACTTACGTATAACAGTGCAAGGTTTCCACCAGTCTTAAGGTCGTGCAGCCTTGTACAGTGAGTGCTAGAAGACTAGTGTAAACAGAGAGAAGGAGAGGTTCACGACAAAGGGAAGGGAAAGAGTAGAGAGCAGCTAAATACGCAACTGTGAAAAAAGGCTCTGTAGAGGAAGGAGCTGAGAACGCAGATTTAGAAGAAACAAGAGTGATAAGTTCATAAAAAATAATGAATTTAATAAAAATGTCAAAGTTAACCAGTACACTATCTAAGGAAGAGTTTCAGAAAGATAATTTTGGTACTTACCATGACTCTGTTGATGCTGAAAACTTACTTGAAATTCTACCCTACATACACAGAAACACACTCACACACACACACACACACACACACACACACACACACACACACACGAATGGACGGGCGCACTAGCCCCTTCCACACTATCCCCGTTTATCTAAATAGCTTCTGTTGCACCATAAAATAAAATTTGTTCTTCGTAAAGTATTTATGACCTTTCTATGCAGGATTTTTATCAACATTTTTCTTTTCCCTGCTAGGAAAAGTTCTCCTTTTTAGCTTGGATTTATTTCTACATGACAGTATAATAATATTATTTGTTATTTTCCTTCCACTTGTCTGTAAACCACTTGGAACCAGGAGCAATGCATGTTTTCTTTCTGTGACCCCAGAAAAAGTATGATTTTGACAAAAAAAAGTAGCACTGTTCAATCAGTGGTGTTTTCTTGTTGTTGTTGTTATTTTGAATTGAGTCGTAGTGATGTTTACAATATTAAAGAGAGAAAGACTGAAACTGCAAACATTTAAGAAATGACAAAAATTTAAACTTTAAATAATAAGTGCCTGATGTGGTTGTACAGACCTGTAAATTATTGCACTTTGAGAAGCTGAGGCAAGAGGGTTGTATGTTAGAGTACAGTGTGAAGGCCTTGGGTTTAATTCTTAATACTGTAAATATATGTACATTAAGCTTGGGCTATAGAGCAAGACCTCTGTCTCAAATATATATATATATATATATATATATATATATATATATATAAACAATAATGGATAAGATTTACTTGAAAGAGCAAAGAACCAATAAAAAATCAAAATAGTTTTTAAATGTGTACCTAACTAGATATGGGTTATAAAAGCATGGATTGTTTTTAGGTCCTAAGCTTGACTGGCTAGAAAATGAGAAAATTTGATTTCCTATTCTTTTTAGCACTCTTTGACTAGACATTGCAGACTTTTAGAAACTTCTGACATGGACTTTGGATTCTTTGAAGCCCCTAAAATTATTTAGTAACTTGTGCAGGTAAAGCCAATAATATGTTTTCATTTGGGAGAGGTCTTATAGACAGCATTGACTTTTCAGAGCTCTGAGTCTTTAAATTATAATTCCATCCAAAAGTAACTATCTAAATATGATAGATTTCATTCTTTAAAAATATTGAATGAAGTCACATTTTGTACTATCTTTTGTCAACTCTTGAAACAATGACATAGAAAACAAGACGTAATATCAAAGACCAAAAGCTTTGCCAACTTGTAGCCATATAAATAGGCCAATCACTTTATTTGTCTAAGATTTTTCTAATTTTGTTAAATTAAATAATAATGATGCATGATTTATAAGTTATAGATTCCATGGGCCAGTGTTTAAAATGTTAGTGCTCAATATTAACATATTATTATTGACACTAAATTCTAACATTACGGTCAACCCGATGTCCCCGTGTATCTCATTTAACTTCTACAAACCTTAGATAGAGATCTGGTTTTCTATTTGGGTGACAGATAAAGTGCAGATAGGGAAATACTGTCTGGTCTGTGTTTGTCCTAGAAAGTGATAAAGTCAAAATGGTAAGAGGACAGTCAGAAGTCGGAAAGCATGCAGCATAGGGCAAGCGTGAGAGAGATTATACGGCAGGGCAGGTGTTCAACGACAGCTGCACAGCAAGGTAAGAGATCTGGAGCAAGTGTGCTTAAACTTCTCAGAAGAGAGAGCAATTACCTTCAGATGTGAGGGATCATACTCGTGCAGAAAGAGACTCCAAGCTCAGGCTGTAGATCCCCCCACCCCCGGATCTGTAAGGCGGTGGATGAAAATGGTGCATAGAAAAGAGGTAGGGAACGTGGGCAAATAAGTCTGGTGTGCAAATAGACACACCACGGGAAGTTGCACTAATAATTGCACAATGTTCATTTTCTGACCCGCCAGACACTGATGCAGATTGGAAGAACAAGGCCTACATGAAATTCTGTACATATGTGACAGGACATGTTTTCAATTCAGGCCACAAGGCAAATAGTGTATTTCATACACTTACATCCAACATCATGAAGCATTGGATTGGTAGGCGCGAAGCTCCTATGTACACACCACTGTCAAAGATAGAATTATTTTTTTCCCCCTCTGTGCGCAGTTGGAATATTTGATTTGGTTGGCTCCAGTTCTGACTAGTCAAGAAATGTCTCTAGCCCTTTATATATAAGATGAGATTTCAAATAATAAAATTGGGACCCTGAAGGAGATTCAACAAAGATATATTCCTATTGAACAAAAACTCTGGGTACAGAAGAGAAAGCACAGGCAATACTAATTCACAGTGTTATCCCACAGCTCGGGGTGGGTATAGCAGTTGATCTATCTTTTTTAAAAATTTAGATTGTTTTCTTTCACTTTCTGTGGCTTTTACCTGTGTGTGGCTTATCTAAGCATGGTGATTTTATCTGGAGTATATTTTGCCGTTTTTTAAGTAAATAGGTCATTTCTGAATATGACCGCTTCTCTAGCGTCTTTTGCTGTTGTTTTTTGCCTCTGGCTGCTGCTCTTTTCACAGATTTAGAGAAGTGTCATTGAATAGAAGGGACAAAACATGACTGGGATAAATATCAAGACATATAGCTCAGAAGAAGAATATTACACATATTGATCAGGAAGGCAATAGGAATTATATTTTCATTGGAAGGCAGTGGCAGCCAGCACATTAGCTTTGACTTTCAAATGGACCTGAGATTGAATCATAGCTCTAGCACTTATGTTGACCTTGAGCCTGGAAATCAACTTTCTCACTCCTCCACTTTTTTATATGATAATAGCAATGATAATGCTTACTTCCTAGAATTTTTGTGAAGATTAAAAACTATAATCTATATTAAGTACTCAACCCACAGAAGCGCTACTGCATACTTGGCTATTCATGATCCCAATAATTATGGATAATTAGAAATTGGCTGCAGATTATACTTCTATTAAATAGCTGGATGTATTTCTATTGCTTTAACTTTCATTGAACTGTCTTATGAGGAGACTGTTATTTAAATGGCTCTTCCGTGATAATTAGGCATTATTAGAAGTTGTAATAAGTCTTGCAGTAGTCTTGTCATTAGCCTTAAATTGTAGAACTATTACACTAAAAATAGCCATTTTGTAAATATATTAGGAAATACATTTTCTGCTTTTCTGAAGGCCAAGCTCCACTCAATATAAAGAGTATAATAATGGAAATAGAAAAAAAAATCAGTACCATCGTGCCCTATTTTATTTTCTTAGTGAGAAGTTACAAAGAAGTTGGAAATAGTTGCCGTCAAACAAGCTATTTCTGTTATCAGCAGATTTTAATATGCATTTCGTACCCATTCTAGCTAACTGGATTTCTCACTGAGTTATCCTCTTCCAAAAGTGCCTATCAGTGTCTTAGGAAAAAACTCAGGCCCAGTAGTAATATTCTGCCACAGCATCTTCATTGTTTTGAAGCATTATAATTAAGAAACTTGCTCAGTACTTGCCAATTAAAACAGTGATCTAATTAGACAGACTGCTCAAAGTAATTTCTAGCCCTCCATGTGAGCTTACCTGTTATGTAAACAAGGACTCTTGAGCCAGTGTGTGTGCACCCTTCCTCTGTGGCACAGGAGCCTGTTGAGCACAGACAAAGCTCTTCAGTCAGGAGTTGCCTGGGAATTTCACTGATGTCAGAAACATACAGGATACAGTGTCATTTTTAAAGATGTTGTATTTTTCTTTTTCTTTAAAAGCAAGATTTTAATTTGGTTTTAAGATGGAAGGTGATGGTATAAGCAACTATAGAAGAGCCTCATTTTCCCCTTCCTTTTATTTAAATAAACAAATGAGATTCAGTGATTGCTGTTGGCTTGACATCAAGAAGACCCTGCCTCAAAGAAATCTTTGCAATATTTCTGGTTAACTTTCCTCCTTTCACCCAGAATAGAGCCGGATGCAGCAGTCCCAATGAATACATGGCCCTGCATTGAAAGCATTGGCCATCTCCACCCCGCAATAATTGTTATTCTTTTCTTTCTTTGAAAGAGACCTAATTGCCTTTCACACTTAGACCACTGGAAAGATTTTAGGTGTGCCCAAAAATTGAAGAAAGTCACATCAACTGTGACGGGGGTGGGGTGGATGGTCCTCTGTGCCTTTTGTACTCACTAGTCTCTTCAGAGGACTGCTGACTTTTGTTTCATGCTCGTATTATCATGCCTCTCTGCCAGGAATTACCCTTGGTGATATGAGAAACTTGAGTACACAGAGTGGCTGGAAGGAACCCGTACACCTGTTGAGAAGGAGCTAAACAGTAAACTGTTTGATAATAGTTACTTGAAAAACATAGAACATTCTATTATATTCACTGTTTCCACCTACCATTATCTAGTAAACAGATTGTTAGTAACCAGGCAATCCTTGGTGGAACTGGAAGAAAATGGTGTGTAATTTGTGAAAATGTAGTTGGAATAATGTAAGCAAAAAATTTCACAATGTCGTGTCTTCCAAGTCATTAATTTTATATATTTTTTCTAGCAAATAAGTACAGCGTTTCAAAATGTTTCATCTCTTTTTGAACAGATTGAATATAGAACAAAAATTAAACGTCAAAGAAGCTCTGTATTCATTGAACATAACAGAGATATTTAGTGGTGGCTGTGACCTTTCTGGAATAACAGGTAATGTGGTGAATAATGTTTATGTTAGCATGTTATGTTGTTTTCTTAGTAATATACTAGTACACGGATCTTAAAACTGAAAGATTACCTGCCCACCAGTAAACATATTTGTGGTTAATAAATATCATGAGCCTTTAGAACTATCTATAAACAAGCAGTCTATTTTGCATTTAAGAAGCTTCTCCTAATGTAAGTTAAAAAGCATTTTTATAATGTTAGACCATAATTTAAATAATTTTATGTAGGTGAAAGTATGATGTAGGCTTCTGTTTGGATTTCTTTATCTGCATAATGGGAGTTACAAGTTTGGGGCTTTCAACTAAGCAGAATGAGTACAGTCCTGATAGGCTAATGTGGAAATGTTAATTCAGCGATAGTAGACACCCTTTAATAGGCATCTGCAAGCTGCTAGATGATGAAGGCCGAGAAATGGCGATGCTCCAGCTGGCAGGGTTAGCAACAGATTCCTTTGGACTGCCAATGAATTGAAGCTGGAGCTGTTATGCTAACTTGCACCTGGAAAATTGTACACTGTATAGATGCTCGTGTGCACAGCAATGCAAGATTGCTTTTTAATTATTCTAATTTAGGCGGTGCTTACTAGCTCACAAATAAATAACTAATAAGTGAAGAATGGAGGAGGAGGGCTAATTTGTTACAGGCTTACTCACCCTTTTCAAGATTCAATCTTCTTACGTTACAGGAGGGACCAAAGTGACGTAAGCTTGTCTGTTGTTTATCATAGCCTAAAATATGATGGAACTCTTTTATGTATAAAATATGATTCTTGGAGAGGTATTTGTTAATTTGCTCACCCATCAATTAAGTGAATACTTGAAGAGAGTGAATGAGCTTTCCTGGTGGAGGAGGTGAATGGGACTCCCAAGTGCCGTCAGTGTCGTTATCGCTATCACCTTCACACATAACGTTGCTACTTGTTCTCACAGCGACAGGTAGATGTGACTTTGGCAATTTCATCAGCACCAGAAATGAGATCGTCAACATTAAGTACAGCAGTAGGATGCTATCTGAAAATGTGTTCTTGAACACAGCCACCTCTCCAGCCTCTGAGAAACCAGAGCATTTTCAAGTGCTTTTTCCTCTAGAGCTTCTTTCTGGCCTTAGGAAGCTCATGTTGTACACCTTAGTCTAATAACCCTGAATAATTCTGAGCAAAGCAAAGCTCTTTCTCTCCTAGGTTACTTATTCAAGTTGTTTAACTAATTTGGCTCTAACTTATTGCCAGGAATAGAGCAGCTCCAGACAATGCTGACACTGCAGCTGGCACTTAGGAGCACAGGGGATTTTCTACTATCCCTACTTATCATTTGTGCAAAGAATACTCACTAAAGGCTGCTGTGAGCCAGTCTGACATACTGCTACAGGACGTCTACGTGAAATAGATATTACCTCATATGCATAGTTTGCAATTTTTAAATAAAATATTTTTACAATTATTTTGGAAACTCAGGAATTCATAGTTGATTTCTCATTCTGCTACTGCTACTGTGCCACCTATAATAAACTATTTAATGAGTTTGAGCCTCAGCTAAAAGAGATAGTGCATCTTAGAGACTTAGGGGAACAATAAAAGAAGGTATGCAAATTGTCTGCTTCATCTAATACTAATATGCCACTTTCCTGCTTGATTTGCTCAACAAATGTCAGGAAAATCAAGCAGGAAAGTGGTATTTTAGTATTTACTTACAAATTTTCTTGCATATCAATATAATTTTTCTTATCCTTTTAATGTAACAAAGCCATTCTTCACACTTTCATTAAAAAATTAAAAGAAATAGTCATTACCAAGATGTAGATCACAGGGAGTTTATGGAGAACATATCAGGTCTTTTCTCTACTGTGGTCAAACACGTAGACCAAGTGTTTCATTCTAACAGCCAGACAGCCATAAGGGCTGCTGCTATTGCTAAACTAGCAAAATTCGCCAGTCTTTCCCATTCCCGTTTTGTTGTTTGGCTCTTGGTATGGGACTTGCGGTTATTTTCTCTGTGCTTTATCTGTGAATCCTCTCTTGTTACAGGATATTCTTGGAGAGGAAGGCTTTGGGGAAGAAGGCTTGCATTTCTCTTAATCGACACTAACACTGTGATTACTCTTCTTGGTCCACTGTTTCTGTCAGTAGGCACATTCACAAACAGTGATATACATATTTGAGCCTACTACTTTTCTGAACCATGTATCCATTGACTATCAGCAAAACATTGCCAGATCTATCTCATCTTGCAGAGGAAGGTCTAACCTGGCTTCTCAACCTGTGACTTCACTTTCCCTTTCACAAGAAGATTGTCCTAGCAGGTCACCATGCCAGAAACACTTCACGCCTACATCCATTCCACCAAGCAAAGAAAAGGGGGAATTCTCTGTCAGTTCATCTCCACACAGAGGAAAATGTTTGTAAGACACTGTCATACATTGACCAATTTTACAGGCTTTAAAGCACAATTTGGAAGTGGTTTCATAACAGGTGACACAGAGCTCTTTAGAGTTTCACAACCTCACCAGTCTTGAAGGAAAGAAAATTTTGTTTTGAACTCAGATCAAAACCCAACAAAGAATTTAAAAGACAAGTTGGCTTTGAGGTGGAACACGTAATGTAGAATTAATTCAAATCTGGAAAGACTTTTTTTGTCTGTCTTTAGATCCTGGCTGACAGTGTGAAATCTCTGTTCTATCATGTACTTCACTAAGTGGGATACCTGATTTAAGAATTATACCCTTCTATCTTTACTCTTTGTATCAGGCAAAAATTCATGTTTTTATTTATCTCAACATCCATGTCATGTCTACAAGAGCAAACCCTAAGCCAGATTTTTCTCTAACAAATTGACTACATAATTTCATATATTGGATTCAAGGTTTTTGTTCATTTGAAAATGTAACCACTCTGGGATCTAAGAGGTAACAGCTCTTGATTTTAACATGTAATTTTTAAATTATTTTTAAAATCAGATTCGTCAGATGTGTACATTTCTCAAGTCATGCAAAAAGTTTTCTTGGAGATAAATGAAGATGGCGGTGAAGCCACGACATCGACTGGTAAGACAAATGGCTTTCCCCAAATTACAATAGGTAGAAAGATGAGGCAGAGCCATGAAAGGTACTTCCTATTTTGCCAGGTTGTTTTCTTCTCTTTCCTCTTCTGTGTAAGGCCCTACACAGGAACGACAAAATACAATGCAAAAGGAAAGAAAAATCATTTATTTAGGAATTGGGGCTGGTCCACACACATTTGCTCATTTGCAAATTGGAACACATGCCAGTTAGCAGACAGGACGTGTGGAAATCATGATAGTTTAGGAATACTCAGTCCTAGGTAATTGAATTCGATTTTTTTCTTCCTTTAAAAAAATTAGCTCTCGTTTTTTTCTAATTTAATTTGTGTTATTAACTCTGTGGCACTAGCTCTCAAACTTAGATGCATATTAAAATCACTTGGGGAGTTTTAAAAAATACTGTGCCCAGATTATACATTGAAATAATTGAATCAATATCTCTGTGGGTAAGATCCTGTTTATAATAGTTAATTAAGCATCTCTAAGTGATTCCTACGTACAAGCAAGTTGAGTGCTTCATTGTGCCACTGCAAATGCAGGGCAGAGACTGGCGACAGTACAACGTAGGGGAGTTATTAGAAAATTCTGAATTTTTGCCCAACTCTAGAACTACTGAACCAGAATTTGAGCTTTCCAAATTAGAGGTGATGTGTGTGCACTTTTGAGATTGAGAACCATTCTTCTTACTACACTTCCTTGGAAAAAATGACATTTTAAACAGTATATATGCTACAAATAACACTTGAGAAATATGTGGAGAACCTATTTGAAACAAGTCTGAAATAGGAAAAACTTTAATGACTCAATGAAATTCTAGAAGCCCATTTTAATTCCTCAAGATATTTGGATTTTAATCAATGTTTTTTAAAAATGCGTCATTTGAAAATATCTTCTTTATACATATTCAAAAATTTATATTCATTTTGCAGCCTCCCGATTGATTTGATAATGTGTGTAGTGCCAATAGATTCAGACATCTAAGCAGTACATGGTGGCATTTGCCGTTTGGTAATCTCTGAAGGACTGTATATCTCTGGGCTCAGGAAAATCAGGTTGTGGGAACCGGAACGCATCCATCACTGTAGAAATCAGAAGGATGCGTGTGGATGAGGTTGCTGCTTCATGTAGTCCAACTCTCCAGTGGCTTTTACGCAGAACAGGCAGAGTCATTAAAAGTCGTTGTCTGATCCGGTTATTATCTTGGTGAAGAAAAGATTCAGCCACGTGAAGTGATTTGCCCGAGGTCATATTTTTAGTCGGCAGCAAAGTTTGAACTGAAGTCATGTTCAGAACTACTTCTGCAATTTCGTGTTGCCTCTCTTAGTGAGTTTAGGAATTTCCAGGAGGATGTAAGAGAACTTAAGGAAAGGCAGTTTGAATCAGTAGTGGTCCTCTCAGAATATTCTGTGTAAGTATGTCTTGGCTTTGACAGTCCTGTTCAGCAGTTGCCCAAGAACAAAAGCATCCCAGTATTCACTGCAAAAGGCAATGAGAATAAAACCATTATTAGTTTTTTCTCAATTATTTAGATGCAAGGTTATGTTTTCTGATAATTGGGCAGCCCTAACATTCCATGAAGAATACTATTTAGGTTACATTAGAAGGTATTTTTGATTAAAGTCTGATTGTATGCATTGATTTTATTTTTTCCTTGGGTCTTAAAGAATGCAGAAACTTATTGTATTACTGCTAATGAAAAAACCTGAATTGATTATAGAAGTATTTAATCCAGTAAGAAAATTATATCCAACTATTTAAATTTTCTTCTTTTAAAGTTGACAAATGCGAAAATGAGATATGTAAAATAAATTACCATTGCAAATACGTTTTAAGTCAAAAATCTGTTTCTAATTTCATACTTATTACATAAATCCTAAAAGTTCTGAACTAACAAAATAATTTGAAAAAATAAATAAAAAATAGGTAAATTTGAGCCCAGCTACCACATTCCTGAAATATAGAAATGAAGTTCAAACATGTCTGGATAGAAATTAAAAATTGATACCATTATTCAGAATAAATCATATAATGTAAATAAAAAGCGAGCAGAAAATCATTATTTAAAAGGTGACTTTTTCACCAGCATCCACTAAATTGAATCTACTAAATGATTTTCTTCTTCATTGAACATAAATGTGAATCTGAAATTATTCTATGAATCATATAATATTTATTCTTCTGCACTTTGGTTTTTAAATTCGTTTGCTGATTTCTCTGTATTTATAAAATCATTATTTTTTACATGTTAACTCCTTACTGTAAATAATATTTCTTATTTATAAACATTACTGTGACTATATTTTATTCACTGTTTTTTAAATGTGAATATCTAAATAACTCATTTTTGTGTTTCACAGGTATACACATTCCCGTGATCATGAGTCTGACTCAAACCCAGTTTACAGCAAATCATCCATTTCTATTTATTATGAAGAATAACCCAACAGGTACCTTTTTTTTTTTTTTTTGAAAATTCTCTTGGTGGGGGAGACAGTAAGTCAAGCTGTCAGTCACCAGCTAAGTACCTAAAATGATTTTTCTCTCAACAGATATTTCTTATGTCCATAGTCTACACCAGTCATCATCTTTTCAGAGATTACAAGGGCTTGAATTAGGGCAATGGTCATAATGGCCTAGACTGTAACGATTACAATCACTGGTCATTATTCTTGCTTATCTTGAAGATGAACACCATTCTAGTAAGTTAGCTATTTGTCTAATAGATGCATAGAAGTCTAGAGAAGGATGATATAGTCTGCCTAAGGCCATTTAGAGAGGAGCACAGTGGGAACTGAGGGTAACGTGCTTTCCCCACAACTCAATGGGAGTGAAAAGAAGAGCTGTGCGTTGTGAAAAGACTAAGTGAGAGGTGTGTTTTCTGAGGTGGAGGAAGAGATCAACACAGTTGCAGATCTTTGGTCTGGATGACTGCGAAAGAGGATGTATTTAGGTACAAAAGGGATGTGGAACATGAAGTGGATTAGATTGGCATAGGGCACCGTCAACACAGGACTGTCCAGACCTGGCTCAAATTCCAGCTCAGTTAATTAGTAAGAGTAAGACTGTTTGTCTTTTCTAAGCCACTTTCCGCCTTCTTCTTATTTGAACATAGTATTAATGGTCACCTCATGAAATAAACAAAACATATAAACCTTGTACCATTGTTGTGCCTGGCACAGGCCATGTTTTTATCACATATAAATCCACAAATGAAAATTAGTGAATGAATAAATGAAGGAAGAAAAATTGAAAAAAAAATTCTCTCTATAAACTGGTTTCTAGGGAGGAGCTAGGTTGTTAATTTCAGAATCTGAATCTGTTAGATCACAGGGAGATTGATATCAGCCCATTATGACATATTCCGTTCTGTTTTCCAACTTCATGAAACTAATGCCATGTGACCCTTTTGAAAGTTCTATCTTAGAACAGTGGAGCCATTTTAGAATTCCTGAGGGTGCATTAACCTAAGTTCAATTCCAGTGGTCAGTATATCAGTCAGTGGTAGAATACATTCTTAATGTGTCATTTGATCTATCTGTCTTTAACCTTTGGATAACTCTAATTTCTTACAATTAGTGTATAATTATTCAGGATGGAGAACAGGAGGGAATAAAGCTGCACTGGTCATCAGTGCACAAGTAAATAATGACACTTGAATAATTAGGCTTGACTATTTTCGAAGTTGGTGACTTGTTATATTCTAAGGCCATTTAATAGCTTTTAGTAAGACTGAAGTGAAAACTCAAACCCCTAAATAATTCACTTACTTGTCATTTGTGATAATGTTGAACCATCAGACCTTAATGATAATTATACTATTCTATGATCTTTATTGAAATGAGACTTTCCAAAGGAGGGTTATTCCTTTAAAGTATTGTTTAAAACAAATGGCCACTCATTTGCTAGGGGATGCTGATTGTGGCAATATAAAATGTAGAATGGGCTGTTATGTTAAAACCATATGCCTTCATGCCTTTAAGGATTCATCTATTTTCTCCTACAAATGAACTGCAGACAACAGTAAGATTAGCAGAGATAGTGATGTAGCCTCACCATACTACTATTGAATAACTTCATGCTTTGCATGGAATATAGTCACTTGGCAATATCTGAGGCATCAGGATAAATTATTTTGGGTGTCGTACAAGCAAATTTTACCTAAAGTTTTCTTTTAGCCAAGCAGTCTTTTTGTGAAAACCCTATGTATTACTTAGATTTCTCTATAGGGTAAGTATATATTGTACTTTACCTAAAGATCTAAGTTGAACTTCCATAAAAATGAAGGGTTTTTGTTGTTTATTTTTCTAGGCAAAGTGTGGAGGGCCACTTTATGACTCGAAGGAGGAAATTACATGAAATATACCATTTTTGAGAAAGTGGTGCCTCCTGATTTTGAAGCTGATATGTACACACACATAATAAAGCTTTCTGCCTTTAGAACTCTTTTAGGCCTGGAGTCCAAGAAAGAAGAAGACAGCAGGAAATTTATTAAGAAATCTTTCACTCTGGCCATTAGCTCTGCTTGTGCTGTGTATTTTAATATCGGGGTAAATATTCTCCCATCAGATGGAGGTGTTACATACTGTTTTAATTAGCTGTGGATGATACCTTTTTAAGAAGGAAGGAGAAAGAGAACAATGGAAGGAAGAGTAATTTCTGCCACCGCCCGCCTCATAAATCTATTGTTTTATGTCAAGAAATAGTTCACAAGTCTGTTCAGTCTAGTAGCAACCAGATTGGTGACTCTATGAGAAAAAACTCAATTCAAAAAGTGACTCTCCATGATGAAAGGAATACATTTTTAAAAAGCTGGGCAAATGGCTTGTATGAAAAATCCTATACTTTTGAATGCTGAAAATCTCATATTATGGTATTCAATTGGAAGGGTAGTGACTATACGTTAAAGAATTCCCCAATAAATAATCCTATAAAGCACAGTATTCCTGTGCCACAGTATTATCCAGATAACAAGATTTACAGCAACTTTTATTGTGATTAAATATATTCATACTGGGAGAAGATATGTGCATGCATTATGTGAAAAACAGGGGTTCTTGTTCTCTTTCCTTTTCCCAGAAGAATTTTGAGATTTTGAGGCAAGACATTGTTTAATTACAAAATCAGATTTTTGGATATTGTGTATTTCCACTGACAGTGTGTCTGTATTTGGAATTAATTTCAAATAGCAATGGTTAATTAAAAGGAGTCCTCCAAGTATTATTTCAAATGCAATGAAATATTATTTTTAGATTTAAAAAATATTGCAGAATTCCTTTTTACACTTTTGAAATTAGCCTTTGCAAAAAATGAAGGTGCCATTTGACATGGACCCAAAGCCACTTCCCTCTCTCCGGTTGAAAGTGGAATAGCTTTGACACATCTTTTATTTCTGCCTTGTTCTTTGGTTCTCAGTATCATTTCATTTGCAAGCACAGAATAGATGGAAACAGGTGTTGGCTTTCATGTGCTCTACTATTTCACCTTGCTGAGGATTTGAAAGTTCTAGTGATATGAAAATATTGTCTTTAGCAATAAAGTAAGCTTTGGTTCCGAGCTGACGGAAGAGATGGGGAAACTGCACTTTTAACCTAGAGGCTTACACTCTGTGCATAAAAAGAAGACTGCTGATGCCTTAGATTTCGGGTTCTACTGCGCTCATCACCATTTTATTATGCCATATTTGCCTGCCTGAGTGTCTATATTTAGAAGAACACCTCTCTCTTCACTTTATTTTTGCTTTCCCATATGAAAAACAAGACGGATGCATTTTCCATGACAAGCTGTTGCAGGTGCTAATGCACTTCATAAATTACCCAAAAATGATGAACAATGATCTAATTATGTACTTGAGACAAAGGAGAGGGTTTACTAACAGACATTCCTTGTAGGAAAAAATGACAACGTTTGTGGAGATATTATGGAAAAGTAATTATTGTCACTGTCTTCAGAAATTTCTAAAGTGTTTTTTTTTTCATTTTCCAAGGTTCAATTTTGTTTATGGGAAAAGTGACAAATCCTGACACACCGAAGATGAAGAGACGAGATATGGATTCATTGTGAATGAGAAACACAGCCTCGGAATACAAGATCATTCCTGGAAAATAGCAGATGGGTGAAATATCATTACAAAAGTATTTTCTGTGAATCATCTGGAAAAATATAGATGTGTATTAATGAATAAATAAAACGCATATATATTTGCCTTTGTTCTGTTTTGGAACGTTTGTATAAATCCAGTGCAGTAACTCACCTAAAATATAAGTATTAAGATGTTAGCACAATTCTAAGATGACTTAGATATCACATTTCTGTGTTTATATCACAGTTCTTATATTCTGAGAAGACTGGACTATGAGAATCCATCATATTGCAGCATTATCTAGATGGAGAAGTAAAGTCGAGCTAGCGGGCTCGGTGTATTATGACCTGAGATGTGGATGAGGACACAGGGACACAGAAACTAGGTACCTGTGGCAGTAGACAAGTTTTAGGTACTCTGGCAATTTTAACTTGTTCTTACATGTGTAATATTTAACGTCTAAATTATTTTAATACTTTTTGCAACTTACCACTTTTTTCTGCTGATTTATTCTTTACACATGTATGAAAAGTGAAAATGGTAAGAAATTCATAAAGCTTTTCTTGTTCACGAGTGAAAGTAGCAGCCGCATGAGCCTGCTTCAGAAGGATGCCCATCTATAATTTGCAATAGTGAGCTAAAAAGTGTCAGAGCCAAGACCGAGCTCTACCTAGACTAAACGTAGAACCTCTCCTATGTACACCCTGAAATAGCATATTTAACCACTGGGAGTAGTTCAGGGGTTAAAGAACTTGCCTACCATGAGCAAGGCCTTGGGTTTGATGTCCCTGAAATAGCATGTTTAAATATTAAAATGAATCACGTATTCTAAACTGACTTCATGAAACAAGTTTCACACTTCTTTTTTTTTATTTTTACATTAGTGATAACAAGAACATCCTTTTGTTTGTTGGCCATGTCAGTTTTTGGCAGGAAGCTTACTGATAACAGTTATTCCTTGTTAATTATGTACCAGACTTGGTGTAACTCTGTGTTGACACTCTGTTAAGTGTATTAAAATCATGTAAATCAATATTACTGCTTTTCCTTTTTGGGAAATTGAGACTCAAAGGAGTCAACAGACACATAGAAGTTTTGGCAAAAAACGAAGTAGCAAATTTTGGTGTGGCAGATTCTGGTGTTCTCCTTCTGCTTCAAACTTCAAAGTCTAGGTGTTCCTCTGTAGGGAGACCTAAAGCAATGCCAAGCCATCACGAAAACAGCTTTAGAATTGTGATTGCTTAAAACCATAACATAATCGAAGGCAATGTTCATTTCTATATATCAACTTGCGCTTACTTAGATAGAACTAAGTTAATGCTAATCTATATGCTAATGAGACACCACGTCTTTGCGGCATACATCTCATTCTTCCTGACCATGGACGTGGTATAAAAATAAAACTCATTGACTGGAAAGAAGCGAATAATGAATTCAGTTTAGAGCACAGTGCTTTTGTCCAGGTGTGGCCCTATGCTTGTTTCTCTTTAACTGATTGGATTAAGTTATTCCTCTTCCTTGTGTTAGTATCTGTCTGCTCTGAGGACTCACTCATTTATTCCACAAAGAGTCATTGTACTTTCACACGGTTGCAGCCCTGTTGGAAGTACCTAGTATATACCAAGCAACAAAGATGGCAAGACTTCGCTCCTTGGAAAGCTAACATTTTTTGTTGGCAAGATGCACGGTGAACCAAACGAGCACCAATGCAAGTTAGTTAAAAATGATGAGCACTGATGGAACAAAAAAAAAGGAAATAAAATTTCAATAATTGAGATGCTTTTATTAAACAACACTAGTATTTCAGTTTGAATGCATGATCTAGGCTAGGCACAGTGACTGAGTATAATGGGATTGGGAATTCCAGGTCATCTGGGGTGACATTCAGAGAACCCATCTCAGGAGGGGAAAAAAACTACACATTTTTACAATCAGTATGTTTCTAACATATTTTTTATTCAGTGTGGTATATTGAATGTCTAAATGTTTGCCTTGCGGTCCCTGGTTTGGCCTATCTGCATTATAAGGGAGTTGTGGTTATTTTTCTTCTTCTTCTTCTTCTTCTTCTTCTTCTTCCTCTTCTTCTTTTCGACTCTTTATGTGTTCTTTCTCCCTATTCCCCTACAAAATTAAGAGTTTAAACTCTTTGTGGAACAGAAAGGAGTTTTCTTGTTGAGTTCATCATGCAAATCTCCTTTATGTGGCATGTTTTAGGACCACAATGGCCACAGCATTTTTTGGCTTAAAACCTCTCATCTTTACCTTCAGTGGCAATTAGCTCAGTAGTTTTTATAGCTCTAGGTCATGAAGAGGAAAGTGTCTGGAGTACAGTTATAAAACACATATCTATTTATGAGGAACCATAAGTGTGCAATAATTATTTGCCAGTAAATCTTTGTGAGACCTTTGGAATTCACGAACAGTACACAATCTACATAGGACAAAAACACTGACCAGTTATTACTCCTAATGAAGTTGAATTCATCACATATATTTTTTTCTCTTTGAGGCAGAACAGTCATTCATATAGTCGTATTCCAAAGGCCATCTTGATATTAGATGTAGTTGACATTGTGCAGTTCTAGTTCAGGTCATATTTTAGAAGAGTCTGCTACATCACGCTCCAGGAAGTAGGAGCAACTGCTCTTTCAGTGAGATTTATAAAATTCTGCTGACTTGGATGTAAAGATTGGAAACCTAGAAAGATGTAGAGAAAACTGGTGGCAGTTTTCATTGAAATCCTGTGCTTCAGATCTGTGAAAACAAGGTCCTCCACACAATATGGCTTCAGATCGCTCTGAATCCCTCTGTGGAAGAAGCCGAAGCAAGAACCAGCTGCAGTGGGCACCACTGTGTGGTGGAGAGGTGGGCACATTTTGATCTATTCACTTGCTAAGCAAAGTGTTCCCTTCAATTCTTTTCTCTCTCTCCTTTTGCCTGGTGTCTTATTTGATAATTCCTAAATCAACCTGAAGCCTGAAACTCAAGAGGTAAAATGCCTACTTCTTTTCTCCTTTTGGTGATTCAGGTGTCCACACTGCTAGCACAATATAATGAACATGAAACAGGAGAGATTTTTCAGTGTCTAATATTATATTTCTTGGCTTGTCACCTCAGCGCTCTGGGGCTTCAGTGTCCTCACCTGGACAATGTGAGATTTGATAAATGGTATTTAAAGTCTTCATTCCTAAGTCAAATGATTGAAAATCTTGGATTTTTCAGCAAACACACATGTTAGGAACAATGTCTCCTGATGCATTATTATGTATACTCACTGGTTCCAACAAAAACAGAAAAAAAAAAATCTAGAATTTACCTCTCATTAGGATCTTGGTCCAGTACAATTACCTTTAGTTGCAATTTTCTTTTTATAGGTTTGAAATTTAATTTTCAGTAACACAATGCATGTAAGAGCAATTTTATTACCGTGGCAGAGACTTCCATCCAGCAAAGATTTTTGTCTGTGGCTTGCCACGCAGAGCTGTTGTGGGCAGTGGCAGCCCATCCAGGGACTTTATTTCTGCCATTCTCAGATTTATTCAGCTGGAGCCTTGAAATTGTTTCTCATATGCTGAGGGTGAGTGGAGGTGAATGTGTTATATGTGAGTTCAAGTGATTAAGAAGCTAGCGCATCTCTCTAATGGCTTTCTTTTCCCATGCCATCAGGATGCCAATGCAACATGACCCCATAATCCATATTTAGAAGCAGACAGATCTTCTCTTAGCCCCAGTTGCAGAAGTGTAAGTGTGTGTCACAGAGCCCCTTTGCGGCCTGTGCTGAAACTAGCCAGGATTCCTGTACCAGATCGTTATGTGAGCAGAGTTATACTGCCATTGGCATTCCAGAGGTAATTTGTACTAAGATTTAGTGTTCATTTGATAGATTTAATGGGGAGTTTCTGTAACACAAAGTATATGGTATTATTTGAAATTAGATCAGAAAAGTGGTACCCATCACAGGCATAGCAGGCTGGAAGGGAGGAAGCTTGCGGAACTGCGGAAGTAGTTGCTGAAACTGTTGCCCAAGATAACTTGGAAAGGAGATCATGTGAACACTAGCCCAGTATCCCAAGAGACTACCTCCCACATCTCTAGGACTTGACAGTCTGCTATACCAGTTTTTACCAAAAGTAGTGAACTACAAGTTGCATGATACGAGTTACTCCTGGCTGTGCTGACTAGGAAGTGAGTTTGCCTACATTTCTTTTCCTTCTGTCTACTCTGTTAGCCGGATGTCAACATGAAGAGTGATCGCCGGAGCCTCCTGTAAAAGAGAGCAGAGGCTTCATTGGTTACAGTTCCTGAATGGTTGTAGAGGTCACTTTAATCTTTTCTCTTATGCATTACCAAAACACATAGTACTCTTCTAAGAGCAGAAACCATACTGTATGGCATTAAAAGTAGGTAGCTGGGATGCAGAGAAATATTGCAATTATGATTTTAATACATGCTTTATGTATAGTGGGTTCTCATCCTGGTGTTTGGCACTCAGTAAAATAATGTTCTGGAATGCTTTTTTCTAACTTTCCTTATTCTGTGAAAGAATTTCAGAAAAGACAGTTTTGTGCATTTCCTCATGCCAATTTCTCAGTCACCAATGACAATGTACCTTAAACAAAAGAGAAGAAATAGCATAGAATAAGAAACCCCAGTAATGGGTGTGTCGCTGGCTGGATGCCTACAGCTGTCTTGGTTGAGACTACTTCAGTAATTCCTTTTTTAAACAGCCTTTCCTGAAAGTTACTCGTGCGTGTATGTGTAGGTTAGTGTGTGTGAGTGTCTCTTTCTGTGTTAGCTGCGGGAGAATATCTTATTGAAAAACTTATTTCAAACAGATTTTTTTCTAATATAAAACTATGCACATTTGCAAAGGGTACAGATATGCTTGTTTACAATATTTGAAAGCATATGCTTAAATGTGCCACAGAAAATTATATAGAAAAAGCTGATCTAAATGAGTTCTCAACAGCTATCTGCAGAGACCAAAACATATTTTTGAATTATATAAACATATTAGATTTGAATTATTTTGTCATAATTTATATCACATTATTGGTATTCTCACACCCACAGAGATACTCAGCAAAAAAATCCTATATTGTATACATTTTCGAGTAATGCATAGTGTCTTAGAGTCCTAACATCTCTTCTACACCCTTCATAAAACAAGAAAAATGGATTTTCCGAAAGGTTAAAGCAATTACTAACAATTTCATAGAGAATACCAATACTGCTGGCCCGGGAACTTCACTTTAAAAACCACTGAAATGAGGTACACTGCTTTCCTTTTTTGATCATTTTGTGTGTTAAACTCAGGATGATGGGATAATAAACTGAGTTGAAAAGAAACAACCAGATTCAATAAAGCAAGTGGCCAATGAGAAAAGATCACCTGAAAAATCCCAAAGAAAAAAGTGTTATAAAAATGATGACTTTTTATTGCGGAAGGAGGAAAAGTTACAAGACAGTCGTCAATATTCAAAGCCTTCCACAGCTCCCCCTTGAGTTTCCAGCCTTAATTGGCTGTTCATCCTGGACCGTCACGACCTCCCTCTTGAATGACTCTCCAGGTTGCTGCCTATACTTAGGGACGCTCTTCTCTCTCTTCCTGTGCAAACTGTCTGTAGAATCTCTAAAGAAAGTAGGTAATCTTTGCTTTGAGACCAAGTTCAAATACTTCATTTCCATAAAAAAAAGCCATCCCAGGGGCCCTCCATCTCTCTTTCTTCTCATCGACACTCTCCTCCCCTATCGCGATAGTTCTTTGTGTGAGCTTCTCATGTAGGAAGCAGCCAGGATGAATTCTGTTTTCTTTGAGCCCTACTGTGATGAGTGATTATTCTTCTTTCTGGCTTCTGAAAGACCTAGGATTCTACATACCCTGCCAGTTGCTCAGTGAATTGGAGTTGTCAAAAATAAAGTCAGATCAATTAGGAAAAAAAAAGTCTATTGTAATATAAATGTTATAAACTGCAGTCCTGGGAACTGTAAAGCTTATTTTAAGGAGTTTGCCATACAGCAGTTGCCGCAGTTTATAAAGAAGAAAGTATTTTGACCTTTTTCTAAATGGGCTGTTACACATTAACGTTCTTCTCAAAAAAAAGAAAGAGCCATTCAAACTGATTTGTCTGCAGCCTATTGGTTTAAATTCACTGAATCATACTGATAAGAACATAAAGCTTATGGTTTCTTTTTATGATTAGATGTGATAGAGTTTCAGGAAACCAGCATGACTTAAGTTTTGGTTACATAGTTAGGGGCAGATACTTAGAGGTACGTCTACATTACAGCTCCCTTTTTTTTTTTCTTTAAAAAGTAAATAAAGAGCTTGAGTTACCATATCAGGTACCTATTTGCCATATGTGGTGTATTACAGGATTCCCAACGCCATAGATAATCGTGTAAGGCACAGTGTGTTTCAATTTTAACAGTGACTCAAAAAATAATTCAAGTTTACTTTTTTGTCAAATAAAAGAAGCCTGGAAGTTGTCAGTTTAGGGGTGATGTATTGGTTTCATAGATACCTGAGTTTCAATCTTTTGCAATAACTCTCTGGGTGTCATTTTTTTCCTCGTGGACCACGGTGGATTTGGGAGGACAGCCAGCACACTGACATTCTAAAGAGCAAGATGGAAACAGAAAGGAGATGAGATACACTTCTTTCTTCTAGAACATTCACAGAACAATCTCCCACAAAACTCATTTGCAGCTTTTGATCATATTATCGTTCCTAGTTTTGGAGGCTGAGTAAATGTCAGGCTGGAAACAATTAGGGTTTAACTAACTTGAGAGAGGTAAGAATGGATATTTCTTAGGCAACACACAAGTCTATCATAATATTCAAATCCATACACCACCAAAATAAGTATAAGGAGGAATATTACCATATTCTGCTCAAGATGACATGAAATTTGTGCTCTTTTGGGAATTAGTTTTCCAAATATTTTTATCCTTTCTCTTCATCTTCTTGCATTCATTACGTGTATAGTGGACAACAGAACTATTTTTTTTTACAGAGAGCACTATAACTTTGCTAATATTTTTCCTCTATGAATAGATTTATGTAGTTTCTATTGTGATATCTTCAAGCTTATTAACTTTTTAATTAAATATAACTTTAATTCCATCCACTAAAATCTTCATTTTAGATATTATATCTTGGATGCTTTATACTTTAAAATGTCTTCCATTCCTCTTTAATGTACTGTTTACTAAAAATTTCCTTTAAGTGCTTGAGTCTAGTTAGAATATTTAACGTTTTGTCAGCTAAATCTGTTGTTGCTGACATTTTGAGACCATTCTTTTATTTATGGTTCACCTTTCTGCTTGTTTGTGTTTGCAATAATTTTGTTTGGGTGCAGAACAACTTCATTATTATTAAGTTGTGAGTCTGGATTTTGTTGTTTGCTTTTAAAGAGCATCGAGTTTGCTTCCTGGCCAGGGAGCTTACCTTTAGATCAGTTTGGCTGAAGACAGAAAATTCATCTATGTACAGGTGATGACTCGGAAGGGAAAGATGTGACTTGAATGTAAAAGGGCTAAGTCATAGCTTCTGGAAACTATGGACCAAAATTCTTGCTTTCTGAAGGTTGTTCAAAGTCAGTATAAATCGTAATTTAATTTTATATTTGTATTTTCTCATTTTATTTCTATGTTGATTTCACTATTTAGAAGAAAATAGCAAAAACCTAGACTTCAACAAGGAAAGTGTAAATACACATTTCTCCCAGCATCCTCTGCAATGGTTCATTATTATCCAGGCAGCCTTGCTGTTCAGCTGCTTTTTCTGTCCTGAGTGTCACATTGGAGAACCATGAGTGTGCACAACAGAGAAAAAAACATGGTCTTATCATTGGAAAACTGATTTGTCAGGAGAGCAATCATATAAGACCACAGAAAGCAGGATTAAGTTAGCACCATAACTAAGACTGTGAGGCAGCAACATTTTACCTGATCAAAGTATCTAGATGTTATTCAAGAAAAGTAATTGTAAATTGGAGCACTTGAACTTTCTCACATGTTCCAAATGATGGCATGAATTCTTTTTTAGTGGCTTTTAGAATTCTAAAATTTGATTTTGACTAAATTTTATTAGACCAATTGGTTAGGATAAAAAAAAACAAACTTAAAAAATACTACTAGAAGAATCCAAATTATACACATACACAGGAAGAGGAAAAGTAATATGCATAATGTAAGACATTTAAGTGAAGTCATTTATTAGTTTATTACTTTTATCTATATGATAAACCTTGCTTACTATGTAGGTCAACTTCTAGGCTTTTGAAAATTCAATTTAAATTTCACCAAAATGTTTTCTATTTTAGAAAATTTAAAATAAAGAGAGGATTTCTCCTTTATAAGGTTTAGGTTTTTGTTAAAGGACCACTTTATTTTTTTCTATTAAATATAATCGTTTAATTCCATCCATTAAAATATTCATTTTAGATAGTATATCTTGGATGTTTTATATTTTAAAATGTGTATTTTAAATAAATTTGATCAGCTTTAAAAATTAAATGTATAAATATGGTCAGCTCAGTAAAAGCCACAAAAATTTTTTTCTTTTTTGGTATTTTTTAACCTTATGATTATTAGGCTAACATGATTACATGTACAGCAACCCATTTGGGGACGAAGAATATTTCCCCATTGGTAGTGGGGATGTAAACTGGTACAGTCAGTATGGAAAACTCCACGCATGCTCCTCACAAAATCAAAAGTAGAGACTCCGCTGAACCCAGCTGTGCCATTCTGTCATCCTGGAGTATTTAAAAATATCATATTATTGTGGCACATGCAAATCCATGTTTGTGCAGCACAATTTCTAATAACTGAATCTTGGAAATGGTCTGCGTGCTCAGGGATGAATGAATAGAGAAAATACAGTGTGCACACTGCCATGTGCAGTAATACCGTGCATGAAAAAAGGTCAGTGGGGGTCATTTATAGGAAAACAGATGGACTTGAGACTAGGATGCTAGGTGAAATGAGCCAGTCACAGGACGATATAAATCACATGGTTTCCCTTGAATGAAGACAATCTAAAATATAAAGAATTTAAAGAGCAAAACAAAGCATGGGTGAGAGACAAGAAGATTTTTGGAGATGGAAAGGGGAGGTGGAGTTTGGGAAGACAGGAGGGAGGGAGCAGATGAGGAGGCAAATGTGATGTGTGTACGGACCAGCTCCCCAAGACGAGTGTAATTATTACTGTAGGAAACATAGATGAATAAAAACTACGTTTTAAACTATCAAAAAGCAATAATAAAAAGTTTAGCATGAAAATTTCTGGGAGAGATTCTATGAACTCAAGTGGTCTACATAATATTACTAAGAAATGTTTTACCCATTTCTTCTTCAGTTTCTCACGGTTGATCAATGAAGTTTCCATACGCCACAAGACGCGTGATATTACAGCAGGCTGAATACTGAGACAGACAAGAGTCTGCAAGGACTTTCTATTAAACAGATTTTATAGAGACATGAAAATAGTTTTTAAAAGTCCCTCTGCTCTGTAATTTTTTAGGCATGCTGTTTATGTCGACCTTGGATACATTTATTATTGTGACTTTAAAATTGATTCATGTAAACATATTTTAAATTACTTTCTAATACGACAACTCTTTGGCACGCTCGATGACTTCAAAAACTGAAAGGTATTTTGAGATGAAAATGTTAGCAATAAGCTCAGTGTGCATGTTATTTTTCCTTCATTTCACTCGGTCTCGTTGTTTGCTTGTTTTTCACTGTGCTGAGGATCCTCACCCAGCCCGGACAAGTGCACTGCCGCTGAGACGCAGCACGAGCCTGTGGTGTGTGCTCGGATGGCCACTCTGACGCGAAAATGTTCAGCACCACAGAATCGATCTGTGGCCCAAAGGATAGGAGACGTGTGAGAAGTACGAGTTGGACAAAGCGGGAGTGTGTGGCACTAGGAAGTGGGCATCACAGACCTACAGAGATCCGCACAGTACGCGTGGCCACTTTGAGCACTACGGAACCAAAAGCGTTTCCTCTCACACGGAAAAACAAGAGGGAATAGCTTTAAAATCTTCCAGTGACTACAGAACGGCTGAAAGCTAAGAATATATGCATAAAGACTGCCATAAAATCCAATAAATTAAAAAATTCTCTTGAGAGTGGAAAATTGAAAAATTATAAACATTGTTTCTAGAGAGTATGCATGAAGATAGCAGCCAGACTCGTTTATTTTCCCCATGTCCACAGGTGTCATTATAAGGTAAATCGGAAATTCAAGCAAGGCTTTGTCAAGACTTTTTGGTTACAGAAACTCATGAGTGTTTATGCAGGAAAGAGCAATTTATTTGAGGTTATCAGGATATTTGGTTACCAAATAAAAGAGTATAATAAAGCACATATTCATGTGTGTGTGTGTGTGTGCTCGTGTGTGTGTGTGTGTGTGTGTGTGTGTGTGTGTGTGTACATGTCCCCACATGGCCTGCAACTCTCATTTTGAGAGCAGGAGAGTGTTTACCTGTCTGAAAGTGAGTTCTCAGAAGGTTATTAAATATCATCCTTCTTTTTGGAATACTGAGTTTTCATCTTTACTTCTTTTTGGGGTCCTGGTGAAATAATTTTGAAATAATTTGTCTGTACTTTTTTTTTTTTTTAGTGCTATGTGCACATGGTTTAAGATGGCCCATGTAAATTCCCATGTCTACAATGTAAGCAACTAGCAAACATTGGGTAGCCCTATTGAATTTCAACTCAAATGTTTAGGATACTTTGGTCTAATTTGGGTATTCGTCCATCCTTGATCAAGATAGTTATTGCTTAGAACTTCTGAGGTACTGGTACTCATGAAAAAATATGCTAATTTTTAGGAAACTGACTTGTGAGCTGGAGAAACTGTGCTTTTCACAGTGTGAAATGAGATATATAAATACATCTCTCCCTAAATTTCACTGTCTAGGTAACTTAGCTACCTAGGCCTCATCCAAACTTGGTTTTATCTCATAATTATCACAGTTTTAGTATTTTGGTATATATATATATCCTCTTCACATATTATTGAAGATAACTAGATAACTGTCCTGGTAGAAGTCCAAATTTGTGGTTTCCTAAACACTTTTTTTTGCTGTATTGCAGTAACATTTCTTTCTCCTTAGACTTTAATCTAAATTAATTCAAATTTATAAAAAAAGAGTGCTTATGCAACTTGAGAGAAGGGTCCGGATGTGTGTGCGCATGGGTAGAAGGAAGCACCTAGTTGGCTCAGCACTCCGATAAAGTTTAAGTTGTTATGTCTAGAATATTCTTTGACCTAAAGTCGCAGTCACTCCTGATATAATTTGACTCATACAATGGTGAACCTAAATGCCATCCCTCTTTAAAAGCCTGAGTCCAGGG
Organism: Ctenodactylus gundi; assembly: GCA_004027205.1. NCBI lineage: Eukaryota > Metazoa > Chordata > Mammalia > Rodentia > Ctenodactylidae > Ctenodactylus > Ctenodactylus gundi. Next base: position 18,057 of record PVKB01000759.1, on the reverse strand, counting down.
GACATGAACACCTGATTTGACATGGAAAGAAACTTTCCTAGCACAGCCGAAAGATGGATGTATACTCCCAGAAATACGAGTGCTATCTTTAAACACTGCTTAGAGAATGTTGAGAAAATATGACATTTATTTTTATTCTATAGCCATGCATCATTTTTTTAAAAATGAGTTTGTCTAGTTAGTGGAAGAAATCTGAAGTGGAATTAAAGCTTGCCTCTGCCTTAGCAATGCTTGTGTAATTGAGCAGAATACAAACAGAAATCAGTTGTATGTTCTACTGATGGTTCTAAAAAGATGGCTGTTAAAAGAGATTTATTTATTGGCTCAGTATGATACGTGCTATAGTTGTAGAACTTCTTATAAAATTTTATTTGAAATCCCTATCGACTTCCCATGAATTCCATAGCTGTTCCCAGAAATCATTATTTATAACTCTTTGGGAATGGGTATAATATGACCTATTTCCAATTCCATATAAAATATAGCAGCGACTGGTGTATTTAAAAGAGTAGTTTTTAAATGTTGCAATTGGGTGGTAGTAACCAGAAATGAGATCAGATCATCTCCTGACTGCCTACTGCTCCTCTGGGCTTGTTGTCACCATTAGACCTAGAGTAATGAGTTCAGGTCTGTTACAAACCTTCTGTGCTATTTCCTTATGACAAGTCCTATCTTCAAGGAACTCAACAGTCCACAAAGTTAGGGCGATTGTATCTCTCTTAGATAATACTTTGCATATCTGAAACCTTAGAATACCATTTCAACTTGAGCCTACTTCCAAGGATTTTTGTATGGCCCTTCCTGGAGTATATGCTCTTTAAGAATATTGCGGTGCAAGAGGCCCAGCCCAAGGTTGACCTAAGGACTGGGCTCACAGGGCTACAGTTGGAACTTGGACTTGAAGTCTGGGATGAACATGGCACCAGGCCCCTGGCAGTGTGGGTGGGACAGAGGCAGAAATGTTACAGAAATGCAACAAATGAAAGAATCCTTAAACCTGATCTCCCAGATTATTACAAAAGATTATGTATTGAAGTAAAAAGAATAGGCACTCATTTTTCTCAAACTTCTAACAGTTTATAACCTTAAAATATTGACTTCATTTGCACTTTTGTTCAGGGACCTGAAATTTTTCAAAGTCTCCATGTCCAGATGTTTCAGAGTTTTGGGAAATTTTAAGTGATTTATTAATATACATTTTTCATTTTTTCCCTAAAGTACTCGTTTCATGGATAATGTAGAAAAGAGAGACAAAAACAAAGCTCTCTAGCTTATGATAGGGCAGTTCAAACTGAATGAAATCTGACTTGTTTCTGTCTGTGTCAAGACCAGAGCTATATTTTATCCTTTTTTTTTTTTTTGTCTCAGTCTTGAAAAGCTAAGATAAAGCAAATCTAAAGAAATGTCTACTAATGGAGAATATGGAAGAAATAGTTCACAATAAGTTTTGGGAAACAGCCTTCTACTCTAAGGCTCACTTTAAGACTTAGAGAACTGCCATTGATTCTAGGATTTTGTCTGAGACTAACTCTGATTCCTGGCAGGCATTTTTCTCTTCAGGCATTTGGCTCTGATTTCTTAGTGAAGAGACATTGAAAGTTACCATTGGCACATTGTTTGCATCTCTTGTGAGTATGCTAGGTTAAAATTCTATAGGTTGAGTTCTTTCTCTCATGAGTCATTTCACGGTTACAACTTAAGAACAAAATCACTTTCAAGGACTGTTCTCTCTGACTACCTAGACTTGGCAGACCAAACATAAAACTGCAGCTAAAATTACTGGGCATAGAACAAGCCAAGCACTTCTCTGCAGTGGTGCCCTTTTCAGAACAGTGTTTCAGGGAGGTCAGTGCCCTCCCCCGCTCCTCTGTATGCTGTCATTTTCACAACACAGCCTTAGACGATGGAACCAGGAACGGCAGGGTGGCTGCTATACAGCAACCCAGTAGTAACAGGCTCACTGAAGATTTGTTTTCCTATCATCCTTTGAATCCTGCAGCATTCTTTGTTTTTTGTTAGAAGTTTATATATCTCACCAAATTCCTGAAATTTCATGACAACTTATATTAAAGCATAGCTCAGATGTCAATAAAATTAGGAGAATAATTTCAGTATGAATCATTGCTGATCTTCTAAAGAGCTAGCACATTTCCTGGTAGGTCAAAATGTGGAAGACAGGCTAAGCATGAGCTCTGCACTGTATTTTCAAGCTTGACAGTGTATCTACCTATGTGGCAACATTAGTGATTATAAATCTCAGCATTTCCAAGGCTCAGCTATCTGTGTGACCTGATTTTAGAAACTTCAAATCTTTTCAGTCTCTGTTTTTAAACACTGCCTTCACTCCTAGCTTTATACTAAAATCTGTGCTTTTCGAGAAGTAGAAAGACATAGATTTGACTTCTAAGTCACTAGTGTTTTGAGGGTAGCAGACATAGCTGGCTTGCCTAGATGTAGCATATTCTTGTGGTCCTAGAGCTTCTTTTTAAGTAACTAGGTCTCCATGCTGACTGTGTTAAATATGCAAGCAGGGGAGATGAAACTTGCTGGCCTATTAACATCAATATCAGCTGGGTAAAGGCTAAGCTTCTATTTTTAAGTTTGTCCCAGATACAGTAACTTTATGAGATTTATAATTTTCTAGGAAATATTTTCACCTGATTAAAAAAAGCAGCGAAAGACAGGAAGAAGTGCTGATATTAGCAATTTTCTTTTAAAAACGATGAGGTAGAAATTATACTAATCACTGTCACTCGTGTTCCATTGCTAACAGAAGGGCACACCCCAGAGACAACCACAAAAAGTGTGGAAAAAAGTTGTCTTCTGCTGGGTGGCCATGAACTCAGTGAGCCACATTATTATGGAAAACTAAGAGTATAGATTTCATAGTCAAGTAGCAGCCTTCTCTATAGAATCATTTATAATGTCAGAATTTTCTACATAGTCTACTCAATGATGTGGCTATTTCTTTAGCAAAATCTTGAAGTAATAGGATATAAAACAACAACATTCATTCTGGTCTTTCTGCCAAGCTGGTGTCCCTAATCGTCAGATGCATGTGGAGATGAGACTACAGTTGCTCAAGGTAAGCTTGGGAGAGGATATGGTAGCCAAGGGTAGGTTTGGAAGCAGAGTGAAGGCTCATCTGGGGGCACAGAGGAGATTTTCCATTGACTCAGTGATTTGAAAAGATCACTCCATAGTTCTCTACGAGCACATGGATACTTACAATGCTCATATACTTAGTATCCGTAAACAGCATTAAACATCTCTAACTACACAAACAATACCAAGGCTCTCTAGCTATAAAAGTCACAAAGTTATGACCATCAGTTTGGAGCATTTCCTTATATAAAATATTTTGACAATAACTGAAAGTCATTTTAAAGCAATGTACTTAGAGTTGAAATAATGGATAGGTTTGTCCCTTTACTGGCATTTTTATTTGAGTTTTGTTAGAGAAATTTAAAGTGTGGTAAGTGTATCAGGCTATGGTTTAGGACCCAGTCAAGATTTTAGAAATGCTTGATGCGGCTGGACGTCTGCACTTAGGCGATAACTTGGCGCCACCTAGCGGAAAAAGTGAACATTGACTTTGTGGCCATTTGAGAAACAGGCTGCAAAAAAGCTGGACAGACAGGCTCTGCAGAGGCAGAGAGAAGGGCATCTGTAAAAACAACCTGTGCCAGAGCTGGAGGAACGGCACAGCGAGAGCCAGGCCCTGAGTTTGATTCCCCAGCGTCACATAAACCCGGGCATGGTGGTGCATTCTAGTAATCCGGCAACTGAGAAGCTGGATCAGAAGCGTTGCCCTGAGTTCGAGGTCAGGCTGGGCTCCATAGTGAGGGCAAGACGCGCCTAGGCTAATAGCAACACCATCACCCTGTCTAAAATAAATAAATAAATAAATTAATTAATTTTAAAAAAGAAAAAAAGAAGGAGAAGAAGAAGATGATGAAGACGACGAAGAAAACAAGCAACCAACCAGCCTGTCTCCTGCTTCTCATAGCCAAGTACAGTCAGACCATTCTGAACTACTAGGAGAAAACTGGCATTTTCAGTTTCATATTTTTCAAATTCAAAAATGCTACACAGAAAGCTTGCAAGTGCTCAGTTTTTGCACACTTTCTGCCTTCCTTCACTAACACAAGCAGTTTGGGTTGTGCTGTCTGCTTCTCTTGGGGGCCCTACCCACCTGCTTCACCGCAAAGACCTGGCAGGCTGACAGATTTGCTATGGAATGTGGATTGTAAACATTGTCCTAAGTGTATCCACAGGCTCAACTCAGGGACTGTCTTAACAAGAAATATCTTACGAAGAAAATCTATATGTGTTGCACATGTCTTTCTATCTTATGAGTTTTCTAGAGGATGTCTCTAATTTTATTTCATATTATTAATTATTATTATTATTAAGAAAGCTTCTCACTTGGTAGTGCAGGTTGGTCTCAAACTCAGGGCAATGCTCCTGCCTCAGCCTCTGGAAGGAATGCGAGTGCTAGGGTTATAGGTATGCACCACCACACCCAGCTATTGTGTGGTGCTGCGTGATCAAACCCAGGACCTCAGAGTTTCCTGGAAAAGCACTCTAATCACTGAGCCATGCCCCTCAGCTCTTTAATTTTATAAATTGCTGAGGAAGGTCAGTTAAACCTTGCCACTGTTTGTTGTGGAATATATCCGTATGTACCCCTCCTTGACCATTTACACAGACAATGCTGCTCATAAAAACACACTGTGAAGACCAATTATCTCAGAATACGTCATTCAGGTTAAACATCAACAAAAAAGAAAAGTTCTGCTGATTTCTCTAACCAGGATAAATGTGATTTTTCAGACGACTGGTGACATCAAATTGAGAGAAAAGTTTTCTTTCATAATTTTAGGTCTCAAGTCCCTAGTTAGCTTACAAGTCAATCTTCTTGTGAGAATTACCTATGATAAAAGTTCTTTCACTTAGCCTCATTCTCTTTCCACTTCAGTGCAATGAGATTTCCGTTTCACCTTTAGAAATCTCCGTTGCAACTGGGAGCACACTCTTTTCCACCAGACGCAGTGGATGCCTTTCCTGTCTTCCCTCTCTCTGCGGTGCTTAGCTGCTTGGACTTGTCTTTCGCTCGGATTCTTGTTTCTTCTTGTTTTCTATGACGCATTTTTTCTGGTTACCATTTCATTTCTTCATCCATCCTTCCATAGGTTCACCTCCACTTCCGCTTCCTCTGTCAGCCTGTCTTCATCACACCCCAGGAGAGCTGCCCCCTGGACTTCCGTCTGTCCTCACTGGGACGTTTCAGGCATTCCAGTGACTTCATCACAACGGTCTCTACCTAATGGCCTTTTTCCCAATTCCATATCATATACTCAATTGCCTGCTGGACATTTTCAGCAAAGTCTCACAGACATCTCAAACATTTCCCACAGCGAGTCCATTACCTTTCTCATCAGATGTGACTTTCTTTGTTCACAACTGTTTTGATAAAAAATGCCCATTGGCAGACAAATGGGATACAAAAAAGGTGGTGTCTGTACACGATGCAGTCCTCCTCTTCCATAAAGACTGGTGGATTTGAGCCATTTGTAGGTAAGTGGACACAACTCAAGACCATCATGCTTAGGGAAGTGATTCAGACTCAGAAGATCAAATATAGCACGGTTTTTGTAATATGAGAAAGCCAGAATATGAATAAATCATTGAATCAAATGGGTGAGATATTGGGAGTCAGGGGGATGAGAGAGAGTGGGAGGGTGAGAAAGGGAGATGGGGATGAATTGTGAAGTTGATATGTATGCACAAAATTCTCAAGCTCAATGTAACCATGATAGCAATAAAGGGGAAGAATCCACTCAATCGCCTAGCAAAAATCTTTGAAGGTGTCAGGTGACTTACTATTGCCATCTCTTACTGACATCAATTGTATTAAGAAATCCAGTTTCTATCAGTTTTAGATACAAAATATCTCCAGCTTTGGCACTAAGACTGTCATGCTGCTGTCCCTGGGGAGGTCCATCTCTTCCCCCTTCCTTTCTCCTTTCTTCCCAAGGCTGCCTGGACACCGCCACCAAAGCGAGGAAGTGTGAACCTGACCATTTTACTTCCATATCAAACGATCACCTGAGTAAATATTGACAGAAAAATGTCAAAATTTCCAATTATAGTTGTAAGTTTGTAATTTTATATGGAGAAATGTTAAATTTTCTGTGGGTTGGATGGTATTCTGTTTTCATAAAGTTTTGCTTTCCATTTAAACTCTGTTAATTCATAGCATGAATGTTTGTAAGTCTTATAAACAATGTATTTATTTTTCTCAATGATAATATTCTTGTTTGCCATTAACTTCATTGTATATTAAAATAGAGCAGGGACCCTATTGTTGGCATTGTGTGATATACCCTGCTCTGTGAGTGTGGTACTGGGAGTAAAACCAGGGTCTCACGCGATGGGGAAGCACTCAGCCACTGAGCTATATCCCAAGACAATTGCAAAATCATATTCTGAGACAGGATCTTGTCAAATTGCCCAGTTTTATCTTGATCTTACAAATGTCCTGCTTCAGTCTCTGAGTATGCATGCTTGACTTCCACTTATCTTTTCACTTCAAGCTATCCATGTTGAATTTAAGATAAAACACACAGAGAGAGCATTATTAGTTCTGATTTGCTTTTAATTTCCTGTGCCAATATTGCTTTCCTTTGGAATGCTTAATAGGTGGACATTCAATTATTTATATTGTTTTCTTAATGTTTGATGTCTTATTTTTATTTACTTTCTCCTTTTTATGTTTTCGCTCTTACTCTTCTGATTTCTTTTAACTAATTCATAAAGTTTTATATGCTTAATTTTAAACATACAAGAAAAATTGCAATTAATGTTTTTCCAAATTGTTCTTTTTTCCTCCCCTTTACCTCCTATCATTTTAGGACTTTAATTTCATGTATAAAATTTGACAGCTTGATGTTGTTCTATGAGTGAACTAATGTTACATAAAATTTTTAATCTACTCTTCACTACAAGCTTTATTTTGGATAAATTTCTCTCATCTATCATCTAGGTCATTGACTATTGAATTTCTTTTAATAATTAATTATTTTTAATTTTGTGTCCCATCAAACTTTTTATATAATGTGTTTTCAGACATATAATTTTGTATGTTTTCTTAATATTTTCCATTTCTTGCTGGAATCTACTCAGGAATTCTCCCCACCTTTTTAAAGAATCTTTTCAATCACTCTAATACCTGTATCAACTGCGGCTTGCTTTACAAAAGGTGGAGGAATGGTAAAGTGGTTAAAGCACTTACCTCGCAATGTCCGGCCCTGAGTTTGATACCCAGCACCACATACAGCTGGCCATAATGGCACACCCCTGGAATCCCAGTACTTGGAGGCTGAGGCAGGTGAATTGTCCTGAGTCCAAGGCCAGCCTGGGCTACACAGTGAGTTCAGGACCAACCTGGGCTAAAGAGCAAGACCCTGTCTCAATAAAACAAACCAAAACAAAAAACCAAAAATCCCAAAACAAAAGAAAACAAAACAAACAAACAAAAAAACCCCATGTTTTTCTCCCTAGAGACTCTAGTTTCTGCCTCTTCACAGGTCTTATGTTTTATGTTGCTTTCTTGAAATAACACATTGGAGAAGAGTAGCAATTGAGAAATATCAGCAGTACTGTTTTCCCCCCAGAAAGTTCACGTTCCTTCTTTCATCCGTTGCCTAACATGTGAAAACTGAATATTCAGATTATGACAGGCATTGATGTGCTTTGGAACGGAGCTGTGTGCACCTGTAATCAGCACAACCCCCAGTATTTGCTTTCTGAACATTAGCTGAATCCCTCACTGATTACTTACGGAAGGACTTGTCTCATTGCTGATGAAGGACTTCTCTATCTAGAAATCAGCTCATCCAGCCTTTCTTCTGTCTATTGGTCTTTGTTTGTTTGTTTGTTTGTTTGCTTTTGAGATGGAGTCTCACTCTGTAGCCCAGGCTGGTCCTGAACTCACTATGGAGCTCAGGCTGGCCTTGGACTCATGGCAAACCTTCTGTTTCAGTCGCCTGAGTGCTGGGATTACAGACCATTGGTCTTCAATAGTTCATTTAAAGAGTGGCTTCTATATTATCCATTTTTTTTGTTTGGTTGGCAACCCTGTGGTAGTGATGTTCCCGCCTTCAGCAACAAGGTACATGCTGTGGAAGATCAGAACAGAGAGCGCCTTAGAGCTGCTGAAAGTCCGTGTCTTCCAGTTTTAAATGGACAGGTACATAGCGAGTGCATCTTAAATCTTTATAAGTTTCTTATTTTGTTGAAGCTATGTAGATACAATTCTTGACATGTAACTGAACCTGTATAACTGACAGCTATTACTATTGTGTCGTACTAGCAAAAGTATTATTACTTAGAATTCACAATGTGTAGTGAGTAAATTCCTGAGTAGGAAAACAGCAGCTGTAATGATTCTGCTGAAATCCATAGTCTCGGTGGCTTTGTGGTTCACATGGATGATCTCTATAAACCACTTGGTCTGTTCTTGTCAGTTCCTAAGACTTCCTAACAGTTGCTCCTGGACATGGTTTGAATAAAGCCATGGTGCCTATGATAATACCCTGCCTGTGGAAGAACAAGTCATCTCTGATGTTTTGTAGTTCTTAAATTTTGCTAAAATATTGCAAATAGAAGATATTCCTGACTTTCCATCACATACTTCCATGATTCTTTACATAAAAATAAGCATTAGTGATAATAAATGCTTATTAAATCTGAAGCAGATTTGTGCATATAATGTGGCAAATTTCAAGATGAAGAAAAATATTTTCTAGATAACAAAACATACGTATCACAATTAACGGTCTATAATTCTAAAGTGCACAAATATACAGACTGAATGTATTCTGAAGATTAGGGTTTTTATTTTTTTAATTTTCTCTAGTAGAAACCCATTATTGACTATGCTTCTAGCCCTTTAGAAAATCTTATTTTTTTTTATCTTTGTTGTTGGCTAACAATAATACATTTGCATTTCATTTTTTTTCTGTGATACAATTTTCAAAAGGAAAGAAAAGTAAGGTATCCTGATATGTCTAAATATTTCTGAAATATAAACAAAATGAAGAATACGAGAGCGCACAAATCCTTCTTCCTTTGTAGAGATTCATTATCTCTTCTCTTGCCTGACTGAACATTTCTATGGCTGAACAAGAACTAGAGCTCATTCTTTTTTCTTGCTTCTTTATTCTCTTGTAACTCATTCACAAAACAAAGTGTCGGGGCCAAATAGACCCGGTGCCAGCTCTGTGCACTTCCCTCTTGGCTGTCAGGATGCTATCTGCTCAAGTGCGTCCTGTTGTGGCCCCATCTCTGCTTGATCTTCCTTATCTGCAATTTGCGATCTGCTGAGCTTTAACTCATTTTATAAGCAAATACATGTCATCTATTTTTTCCTGTTGCAGTGAGTTTGTTTAGGATTTAGAAAATCTCGTAAGATTTGTTTTTCTCCCTCCAAACACTGCTGATTCAGCAGGACATTTTTCCTTTTGAAAGGCGAAGTGATTTCCAGGGAAAGTTCTCCTAAAGATGATTTGTTTTTCCTTAGTCTTATAAGTTTTGTCATCGTCGGCATTTCTCTCAGCCTAAAAGGCTCCCTCCTGCCTTTTCTTTTTATTTATTGGCTACTGTGCTAACAATAGTTTTTTCTAGATGCAGAGAAATATCTTACTCTCTGCCTTCTTGCTGGTCAACACAACTCTCTACTTTGATATGTTACAGTTGGAAATGAAATATTAATATATGAAACCAGGGGATGTTTCAAAAAAGGTGAAGTGAAGACATAATGTACATCTGCTAAATTCCTTGTAACATAGAAAAAAATACCTGCTCATTCGTGGTGATGTGTGTGTGTGTGATTATTCAAATAGGTTGTAATAATTTATTTTTTTCTAAAAGAACACTGTAGGCCACTATACCGTGCCTGTTGCATGACTTAAGCTTTTGTTAATTCAGGGTAGGGCTTCTTAATGAAATTAAGCAATTCAGTTTGTAGTTATGGATTAAAGCTCCCCATCGTGCACAGGAATTGGATGCTGGAGAGACAAGTGAGAGATCAAAGGCTATATGCATACACAGCTGCCAAATATCTCCTCCTAACAATCACTAATTCATAATGAATATCTCATCAGTTCTGCGGATGAAGAGTATAACTGTTTATTATTGCAAATGAAATTATCAAGGACTTATTGACAAGAGCTGCGGCCAAAAATAAAAGTCTGCTTGGCCCTGCAGTGTAGGCCTATCATCTATCTTAGCGCTCCATGAAGTCGAGACAGGCAGATTACGAGTTCAAGCCCAGCCTGAGAAATTTAATAATTTAGAGAGATTCTCACTTGCTTGTCATGTTAGATGAGAATAATAGGCTTCTTAATTTGGTCATTATTTTCTAACAAACAAATTAGATCTGATAATAAGACTAAAAATAGAGACGTGATAACCATTTTTCTCTTTCTCTCTTCCTTAAAACAAGTATAAATGATGTGTTTTTCAAAAAATACATCCATGCAATAATTGAGTTAATGTTACTTAATCTTACCATTTTTTGGTCTTTCAGTTTTGGAAGAAAAGAATAAAAAAATTTACGGAGTTTTTTTTCACTAAAAATGTTCAAAAAAACTTTGAAGACTTGAGTGTATCCTAATCATTGCATTTATTTTGAAAAAAACTGTCATTTCTACACTCTCATTCCTAAACCATAAATATTTATAACGTGGCAAAACATAAATGCTCAGTTTTACTGAAGTAAAGCAAAAGCAAAGCAAGGTACTACTTTTTAAAATTAGGTCTAATCTGGGATTATTAAAAAATACAACAATTGTAAGTTTATGAATTTTCAGTTGGCACTTTTATTTGAAGTTACATGAGACCATTGAAATAGAACATAAACTATAAATGGAGTCTTCTTTATGCACAAAAAAATATTTCAAACATGGTAAGATTTTCAGGAAACTCTGTGGCGTATTTCCTTACGATTTGGCCTATGAATCATATGCTGCCGATTTATCTCAATTTGATTTTCTTAACTTTTGTGTGATAAAGCCTTTATTTTTGTTCTTAATCTGTGGAGGCCTAAAATTTATGTTCTACTCTGTTTATGGATCTGCAGCTGTGCCAGCTGCTGAGAAGGTCTCTAGCATCTTACTCTATGCGTTCTTTAGCCGCAATGAATTAGCAGTTTTCACAATCTTTAATAAGCATCTGGTAAGATGGACCACAGAAATAGCATTTTTAACAAGGTCCACAGGTTACAATTGTACATTCTAAGTCTACTAACCTTGATTTCTGATAAATTTAAATTCTGTCATTGTCCATAACAAGCCCATGGAACCTAATAACAAATGCTACTTTGTAGAACAAAAAATGTTGGTAAAAGTGACAGTGCTTCACAGCTAAGCACACGTCTTTCCCCCATGGTTTCTTTGACTGTGTAATTGTCACTGTCTAGGGGCCCTGGGATCCTTCTATGACAGCTGAAATTCCCATTCCCTCTACTTGTTAGACACAATTGGTTATTTTTTTTTTCTTCTTCTTCTCATTCAGAGCAGTATATCAGGTGATTACTTGGAATTCTTCTACTTTTCTCCCCCTGCTGGTTCTGGTCATTAGTCGTTCTCTACCTATATACTGTGTGACATTTTGATTCCTAATTGCTCCGTCCGTGACGTCACCCCTCTGGGTAGCTGCCCTCTACTACTCCTCAGTAGCAGTATGAGGTTTTCTAATTCAATCCAGAGTACTTTCCACGGCTCTACCCTGCCCCTAACACCGCCATCTGTGGAGCGCTTTCTCACCCCCGTTTGTTCTATACCGGCGCTAACAGCCTCCTGCTTCGATAGTGGCCGCACCAGCGACGTTCTGCAGGACTCTGCTACGCACCATCAGGTGTACTTCAAAGCGAACGCCGTTCCCTAGAGCTGCAGCAGCGCTCCTGATTCTCAGATCACCCAGGCTTACAAAGATGCAGACTACTTCACCATTCACCATTCACCATTTAGTTATGCGTTCAACAATGGAAGCCAGGTGGGAGTTGCTGACATGAAACCAGGGAAACGCATCCCGTCGTAGTCAGCGTTGCTGTCAAAGACAAGCAAGTAGGTTTGAAGTAAGGACAAATCCAAGGGTAACCAAACCCAGCACTACCATTGGGTATAAATATTCAGCAATTGTATTTTTGCATGGATTCAATCAGGTCCTGCTATGAAGAAGTCTTACTAGGATAACAACGAATTCCGAAGCTCCGCCTTAACAGCAATCTTCATCCTCAAACGGGAAGAAGGCAAAACAAAGGCCAAATAGCACTTTACATTAACTGGGCCCAAACTTAATAAGAAACTTCATTAAAATAACATGAACCACACAGTTTTCTAATGTACCTGGTAAGTCATACTCTCAAAAGAGGTCAGATGGCTTTTTGTCTTAATTCTGTGTCTTGTGTTAGTTCCTCCAAATTTCCAATTCATTATATGATAAGTATGACAAAAGGACCAAAATTAAAAGAGGAGAGAGAGAAACCGAGGGACAGTGAGTCAGAGAGAGAGAGAGAGAAAGAGAGAGAGGAAGCATTTGCCACAGTACTATAAGGATAGCTCAGCGAACTTTAAACCAGGCCGACACATCTAGACTTCATACTTACCATGTCCCAAAGGAAGGAAGAGTAGAACAAGAGAGGCATTCTAGAAATCACGGTGCCTTGGCACTCTCCTTGGTATAGTCCATACTGAGTGAAAGAGAAAGATGGTGACAGGAAGATATTTACATTTTATCCCTTTTAAAACATGACACAAGTCAGTGTTTTATATTTTAGAAGTAGGGGACGATGACCCATAGGGTGGTGACTTTCTTTATGCCAAGCAAATGGGAGGCAAAAATAAACCAGGGTTCCAGTACTGGGGAATCTCCAGAGCACAGGTGAGCGGAAGAAGGCAATGTGTGACCAGCTGTTTCTGTTCCATCTACCAATGCAGCTTTTGGCGTGAGTGCAGTATGCATATTAAAAAAATGACTTGTGGAGGTTAAATATTTTCAAAACAGTAATAATGTGCAAAGTTTAATTCTTCTAGGTATTTGTTATCATGGAAACAAATTGGTGCATCCTGTGATCTAGTCCAAATATTAACATAGAATTGGACACTATTTAGATGTTTTTGTAAAAATTACTTTGAGTAAAAGTGTCCAACACATAGCATCATCAATGTTATTTAAAAATCAGCGATGTAAGTACTCAGTGCAATCTTATAAATGCTATTTTATCTTTTTTCTTGACTTAAGTGCGAATTTTAGAATGTACTGTCCTTTAGAATCCTGTGTTTCACTAGCGTTAAAGCATATTATTTGAGCAATACTTAACATTTTATAAGAATTTAGAATTCAGTAGGTAAGAAAGAGTTACTCTTTTTTGTTAATCATAAGAATGTCTTGGGTATCTATTGTTGAACCTCCTTTCTCAGGCCTGAATGGGTCAGAAAATTGGAGTTTTTAACAAATAGTGGAAGTGAATCTTTCAACTGTAACATCTCATAATTGTTTCATAGACCTCAGGAAACATAATGCCAATGGTTGTGTCATAGGGGAGATTGCAAGGAGGACAGAGTGTTTAACACTGATTTAACTGGTAAATGTTGAGGACTTGGACCCATTCTCCACCTTTGGGTTGGGTGGACAGTTTTCAGTGTGTGGTATTTTGAATGCCAACTTGAAAACAAGGATGTATCATCAGAAATAAGGTTATCATGACTTTTGAAAATGTCATAATGTGTGAAGTATTTTTTACCATGTATTTTCTTATGAACTTCATTGCAGCTTGGTAAAATTGTGAATTACTATTATTGATTTTAAATTGAAAAATCATGGATATTATGAATTGGTCTTCTGCTTACTTGGGTAATACATGTGTACTTAAAGTTTATCAAAAGATCTCAGGGTTTCTTATGATTTTTTCATGTTATCAGGCTATTTTTCTAATGGTACTTTTGGTACCATCAAACACCTAATAGAGTTTACTACCCGATTTCCACACTAAAAGACCAGCATTGCCTGAAAGAATCAGAACTGATAATTGTTATTTAAAAAGATTGAGATTACAGCATAGAGTATTCAATAGCACCATTTCCTTCTGCGAAAGACTTTTAGCAGTTCAAAAAAAAAAAAAAAAAAGCTTAGTCCGGACTCTAACTTCCCAAAGCTGATTATTTGTGCATGTGATCTTGACACTTACTCTCCCACCTGGCACAGGTAACTGGCATGTTACTGACAGATTTGGGGGTGATCCTTAGGCAGGAAATATTAGGCCTCTCTCAGAGAACGAATGTACTGAAATTAGCAAGGTGATTTGAGTATGCCTCTGTTCCCTTCTATGGTCAGGACAGAGAACTAAGCTGATGGCTGATTTTCCATCTTCGTGCTCTCATCAGAGAGGTGCTTTCAAAATGGTTCTTGGCAAGGAATGGTTCCTTGGACCACTGCAGGTACTTGTGAAATCTACAGGTTCTTGAGGTACACCGGTGATCAACTAAATGCATTTTCCACCATTGGATCTTCAATATTTAATATTTACATGCACTGAAATCAGAAATACAGCCAGGAAGGATTGATACGATTATATTTCAATATGAGAAGATGGTTCCCCATGCAAATGCCAAACTTACTGGTTTTCTATAGCACACCTACTAAAAAACCCACCTACATGACAGCTTCAAGCACACAGTTTCTTGTGCCAGAGAAGCCAGGACACCATTACCTGCTTGCCTTTCATCTTGAGGACAAAAGAAACTGAATTTAAAGGAGAAAGATCAGGATAGTATATTTTTAATGAAGCCAATTGTTATTTTCTACTTAATTCTTTTAATATAGATTATTTTGGGGTAAAAGCAAATATATTCTTTAAGAGGATTATTAAATCATCCCTTGTATGTGCATATACAAGGTTTCTACTTGAAACATGACAAAGAAGTGAACACCTAAACCAACCAGCCCTGAGCAGTGTCCACTCTGGTGCTTTTAAAGTCTTTAAATAGAAATTATATAATACTTAGCTATTAGCATGGGCTACACAGTGAGTCTAGGAAAAGCTTGAACTACAAAGTGAGATACTATTAAAAAATGACTTAGTTCCTATCTATGTAAAGATTGAGGAAAAATAAAGAAAAACATGAGAAATATTATAAAATGTTATGTTATAGGACAACTCCATCCAGTGGATTTCTGATGAAATCCCTTTCATGGAGAAACATTAGTCTGTATCCACTAAGTGACATCTGGCCTTATATTGAACTAGAGACACTTTTCTGCAAAGTAAACTCTTACTAATATAAACAGTGAAAAGGCTAGAAGAAGATACTTTCAGGTATAACAGATTGTGATATGTGTGCTTCTACTTGTCATGAATATTGGTTTTGTTTTGGATCATTTTCCAGTTCCTACTCTATCTCTATCTCGATATAAACTTAGTAAAATGGGTCAATAACTATCATTTTACTAGAAACCTTACCACCGAGCTCAAGGCAAGGTTCTTTTGGGAGGAGGGATACATATCACACGAAGAAAAGGTCAGACTGCTTGCATCCTCGTATTGTGTTTATATTGGTTGTGACTTGTAATTCAATAGTTCAATAAAACCAAAAGTGAGATAATTGCATTTTACTCCTTTTCCATTAATTTGGCCTGATTTTATGGACAAATAATTTAATACATCTATTTTAGTTTCCTCTTTAGTGTAATGCAGACAGCCAACTAGCCCTGTTTTCTTTTCCTCCATCTACAATAATTATTTGAATTATTTGAAGCAATGACTGGATGACTAGAATGAATAACAAGTATAGGAAAATATTCACTAATATTCTGCAAAATAACATGATTACTTTGTTTCCTGAAGAAGTTGATAAATACTAGTAATGTGATGTTTTTTGAAAAATAAGTAATATTGTAAAATAAAGATGACTGAGAAAAGACAATAAAATTAATACAATAGGAGCCAGCAGAAATTTGCTTTTCTCTTTCTATATAAGAATGTGCCTGTTGAGAGCATCCAAACAGGCAGAGCAACTGTGTCACTTACCAAGGTGAAGACTTGCCTCCTAATCACTCTACCTCCCCGTTAGGTAGGAGGGTGAACGCAAACTTCCCTCACAATCAGTAAAACACGAGGCATAATCAATTGCATTAAAAAGAGAGTGCGTGCTGGACATGGTACTGCATGCTTGTGATTCCAGCTACTGTAGAGGCTGAGGTAGTAAGGTTGAGTCCAGGACAGCCTACACAACCTTCTCTCAAGAGGAAAAAAAAGGATGGAGAGTATAGCCAAGAAGTAGCCTACTTGCCTCACAGGGATCTGGGTTCAGTCTCCAGTACTGGGGAAAAAAAAAAAAAAGATTGCATAGCAAACTACCATGTATCTGTCTAGATCTAGTAGAAGAGTCCTTCTAACAAAAAGAAACAAACTGCTGGTACGCAGGACATAGTGGCTGTCATAACCGTTATGCTGAGTGTAAGAGTCATGCAGAAGAGTACAAACTGCAGTACTCCATTTCCAAGGACTTTTAGAACAAAGAACTCCCTTATTCATGGTTTCAGAAAGTCAATCAGTGATTACTTACAGCTTCTCTTGAATTTATTGAGATATGCATCATTTATAAACAAAAATTATATGTTAAATTTACAATTCAGTTGGTTTTGACACATATGTGTCATGTGAGCATGTATGTGTCACGTGTATCTTAAAAGTAATTCAACTGTACATTTAACATTTCGTATTTTGTTTATAGATTATGCATGTCTCAATAAATTTGATTAAAAGAAAACATGAATTTGCAGCAGAGACCAAATAGTAACAGCTAAAAAATCACTCTGAAAAGAGGGAATTCTTAAAAAAATAACAGAAATGCTAAACGTTAAAACATCAATTTAAAAAAAAAAATAGGCTGCACCTTCTCTTCCCTTTCCCTTCTTTCTCCTTCAAGTTGCTTGGGCTTGAACCGGAGCTTGATGGTGAGAAGAGCCAAGCGAATATTCTAGGTCGCATTTGCTACGTGCGGTGATACATTTTCATTCTGGCTTGCTTATATTTACAAGAGAACAGAATGCTTATCTTGTTTAATGTGCTGTCCTGGTGTTTCTTATTATAGTATCTATTGTCTATTCAATGCAATTATTAAGTAGTTACAAGAATCAACGTGTGATTATCTTTCCCGGGATGTTACATTAACTTTCTCTGAGTTTTCAGTTTGCCTGTTAGCTCTCTACATCTAATTTCTTCTAGGCACAAATGTGATCTTTCAAAAATATGAATCTTTTGTGATTCCTCTGTTTAAAATTTTTCATGATTTCTAACATCAGAATAAGACAACATTTTATTTGGGCCTTCATCTCTCACCTTTCTGCTTACCTCTCCAAGGGGTGGAATCTCTTCACTCTTTTTCTTTATTCACTATATTTAAACCACACTCCCATTCTTCTTGTTCCAGGCATTGATGTACCTCTGCCAAAACATTTCAGATTTTCCCATTGCAGAATTCTAGCAACTCATAAAGTCATTTTAAATGTGTCTTTCTCAAAGGGAACTTTTTCTTCACTATGCTATTTTAAATAGCAACCCAGGCCAGGAAATTATCTTTCTGGTTGATCTGTTTTAATCTTTTCATAGAATGAACCAAATTTAGTGCATGAGTGAATCATATTTTTTCTTTCCAATAAAATGTAACCCAGTGAAGATACAGTGTTTGTAAATGTTCTCCAATGGTCTCTTATTTTATTTTATTTTATTTTATTTTATTTTATTTTATTTTATTGAGACAGGATCTCACTCTATAGTCCAAGCTAGTCTTGAACTCACTATGGAGCTCAGGCTGGTCTCAAACTCAAGGCAATCTTCCTGCCTCCACCTCCCAAGAGGTGGGATTACACATGTGTTCCACCATGCTTAGTTTACATGGTACTGGGGAATCAAACCCAGGGCCTTGTGCTTGCTAGACAAGCCTTCTAACCACTGTGCTATTTCTCTAACCCTAATGCCCTAATGATCTA